>JASDQU010101245.1:226569-244902 GCA_032191745.1 Picea mariana | reverse complement strand
GTGTTGGAGAGGTTTAGAATGCAGAATGCAAAACTAGTTAGTACACCTTTGGCCAGCCATTTCAAATTAACTAAGGAAATGTGTCCCAAGACACATGAGGAGATAGAATACATGTCCAGGGTTCCATATTCATCAGCAGTTGGTAGCTTGATGTATGCAATGGTTTGCACAAGACCGGATATTGCACAGGCAATGGGAGTTGTGAGTAGATATATGAACAATCCAGGTAAAGAACATTGGGAGGCAGTAAAATGGATTCTCAGATACTTGATAGGTACTGCTAATCATGCATTATGTTTTGGAGGTTCATAAATTGTTCTACAAGGATATGTGGATTCAGATATGGCAGGTGATAAAGATAGCAGGAGGAGTACCATAGGGTATGTTTTTATTATAGGTAGAACAATAGTAAGTTGGATTTCAAAATTGCAAAAGGTTGTTTCACTTTCAACAACAAAGGCAGAGTATGTTGCTGCTACAGAGGCTAGTAAAGAGATGATTTGGTTACAGAGGTTTATGGAAAAATTGGGAAAGAAGCAAGAGAATAGCAGGTTGTACTGTGACAATGAGAGTGCCATTCATATTGAAAAGAAATCAGCCTTCCATTCGAAGACTAAGCATATATAGTTGAGGTACCACTTCATACAATCCGCCTTAGAAGATGGACATTTGAAGTTGGAAAAGATACACACTAGCCAAAATCCTGCAGACATGTTAACAAAGGGAGTAACCAGGGAAAAACTGAGTTCCTGCTCAGTTTCAGTTGGTCTTCAAGAATGAAGATGAAGATGAGAAATTTTCCAGGTCCAAGAAGGTTCAGAGTCCATCATATACAACAGCGATGGAGTTGTTGAGATCAGTCTCCAAGTGGGAAATTGTTGGTTGTGGAGCCTGATTATCTTCCTGATTCAGAGGTCTTTTACTTTCATCCATGTTTATACCCCATGAAGTATTTACACCCCAGAAGTATGTACACTTTTCCACATGGGGGAGTGCAGAGGGGGGGTACCCCCTCTGCGGGGTCCGGGGGCAAGCGGGCCCCCAACGGGGGTTCGGGGGCGAAGCTCCCGAAGGAAAAATTGCCTTGTAAATGTATATTGTAATTTCATTGTAAATCTGGACCATTCATTATAAGGTCGTAGATATAACGATAGAGATTATGTTAGGGTTTTTTTCCCTAGAAGGCAACCATCTTTTATGAGGGAAATGTATTGCGGCTATGGTTGATGGTGAATATTGTATTCTGAAATAAGAGACTGTGAGAGAAAGAAGAGGAAGTTACAATGGGTTTGTTGTAGGTTGTATCCCTTCATATGATGGATAATAATAAAGGAAGGACCTGACAATTTCTCTGGTGGACGTAGCCCACACTGGGTGAACCACGTAAATCTATGTCTCTATTGTATTGTGTATCTTCTTTGTTTTGTTTACGCATTTATTTTATTTTATTGCTACACGGTCTTGTTTTTCTAACACGAAATGACATGCAGAAAACAACTCTAATCTCAAGGATGCTATATAAATGAAAAGCTAACAGGACAAGATCAAGAGCTTACCTTGTCCAAACGTTCGATGGAGACCACCATTGAGCATGCAAATCAAAGATTTATACTTGCAACTTTTCCTCAACAACCAAGATACGCAAGCATATGGTGATAATATATGATGTTAGTATATAAATTAGCATAATCCATTAACATACATGAAAAAAACACCCATGGAATAATAATTCAAATATTTTCAAGATATCAATTGGATGATAAAAGAGTATTTATATTAAAATAATCAACATAAGCATATATGTGACAAAGTTATGTACTGGCACACATCAGAACCGAGAAACTAAGTCCCTCCAGTTGGGCCTCCACCACTTCAATCCTCCACCAAAGACAAGCTCATATAAAGGAGACAATGAGGTTCTCCATCAAAGAAGGAAGAGCTTGGGGGCTGAACAATGTGTTCAAACTTTCAAGGATAAAGGGATGCATACTCAATATGAAGTGAAATTTCTCCAGAGAATCTTTTCTCTCAAAAGTTGAATTCTCTCCTCCTCCACGGCTTGGATATGGCTCGATTTATAGCCTTCAAATGAAATTGAAGGGCTGAATTGGAGCGTTTCCAGTATATGGAAGGTCAAGGATCATAGATCTCATGACGTGACATGGAAACCCAACAAAATTTTTAATTTTGAACACCAAACCCGATGTACGCGGGCTGTAATGGAGAAACCTGTGTATACGCATGTTGTCTAACTGGTAGGGCATGTATATGTGGAAAAATATGATTTTTTGGCTCTAGAAGGTACAAAAGGGGACTTCAAGTCTGCAAAGGGAAATGGAAAGGCCATCCAAGCAAGTTGCACGGGGTGAAGAAAAATTTGTTATGACAGATGCCCCCTAATGTGTGAGATTAGAGGAGTATCTACGATGGACGAAATACATTATAATTCCCAGAAGTGGAGTAATGGGGACTCAGTTGGAAGTGTTAGTTTCTCATGAGAATATTACAATCCATTATGACTTTGTACACATGGTTTCCAATTTGAATTACATTGCAGATCCATGTGGAAATATACCAAATAGTTTTCCATGGCCATGAATAAGCAATACAAAGTAGACACATACCATAAGTTGTCATAGTCATGAACAAGGCCTGGTGGAAACCTGTCTCAAAATCAATCTAAAGATATATGTATACAATGGAGTACAATCTGATCTCCCATGATCACTGAAGTCATATAGGTATTGGTCCAATGAAAGACATCAACATAATAGGAATGTTGCTACTATAAGTTGGAGGTCTTTTACACTATCCTCCAAAGGTTCAAGTCTACATCATGTGAATAAAGGAGTTGATGTCTAACACAATGAGACTTTGTTTGATTACCAGTCATTAAGGTATATTGTTAACAAACACGAGACAACCTACCGATGATGAAAGTAGGTATCAAGGCACCGAGTACATTCTTACAAGTGTGAATAAGGGTGTTGAGGTCAAACACTTGAAGAATCCATCGATCAGGAGACATTTATGTATTTCCAATTGTCGATGGCGGGAAAACCTACCACTGATGACTGCAAGCCTCTAGGTACTCATAGGACTCTAGGCCTTGTTTCTAGAATAGATGAGCTGAAGTTGATGGAAGGAGACCCACTGAAAGGAGAGCATTAAGGAATCTCTCATCAGTCAACACGAGGTACAAAGCAATATCTTGATGATTAGGAGGAGATTGGACGAATAGGATGTTCATGAACCAATGACCATGTCCGTCTTTTGCATGCACCAGATGCAAGTAGTGCATGAAAAAGACCCTCTAAATAGTAGTCAATAAGGAATATTGTCGACAAAAGTGAGGAAACCACCAATAAGGCTAATGGAATCCAAGAAACTACATGAATCCCAATGTGTGAATAGATTTCTTGTTGTCGAACACAAGGGAAACCCCCCAGTCAGTGACAAATGAGGAGATGTCGACTGTTGGGTTCAAGGTTGGATACCCATAATAAAAGTAGGACTAGGGTGCACGTTGCGACTACAACTTCATGTGACTCTGAGACACATTGAGAGTATTGACAACATGCAAAGTCAAGAGTTTTGAGAAACAACCGACACAGGCTTATATACATCCTTTGAACAAGAGCATGAGACATACGGATAAATCAGGCAACATAGACTTGTTGATGAAACTTCATGATGTAGGAGGCATCAACGAACTCTCCATAGGTACTAGAAGAATAACCATTCGGATGAGTAAACTCTAAGTAATGAGCCCAGCTTCTTAATGTCATACTAAACCCAAACTTTGGATGACAGTGGAATCAAAATTTTATGCTCTGTTCAAAGGCGATACGATTGCTCCCAATATGAGATAATATTAGTTTCCTACTCGTCTTTTTTTGTTTTTTCATAGGCAAATAAATTCTATTATACAAGAGAGGAAATGAGTGTCATGAATAAACAACTAGCTCTAAACAATGGAACATACCTATGCTCAATACAAGGAAGTGCATGCGGGGCATGGACACTCAGGGGAATGTTTCCTCGTAGGGTATAGGGTGTCAAGCTGCAAAGGATTTAAACAAGGCTCTACTTGGCAGGTGATGCAAATTGTTGAGGTAATAGGCTTATAACGAGAAAGAGGGAACTGACAATAAGCTCAATACTGCAAGAAAGATAATGGAATGCAATTACAAATTAACTCCAAAGAATGTCCTTTTTCATAGATTTAGTCCCCTGGGCCCAAAAAAGTATAAAATAATACCCAGGAGAACTCTTCTAGCCAATGTTGACTAGAGTGTTCATTTTTTGTAATTAGTCTACTTGGTCCGCAAAAAGGGTTAAAATTACACCAAATAGACGTCCTTTCAAAGACATTTAATGAGTGTGAAAGAGACAAGTTCACTCGGAAATCTTTTCTCTTTTTAAGAGAGTCGAAAAAGAGCTTAAACAAGAATCGAGAATGTTGTTCTAAGCAACATATCATGGGGGAGGCGAGGGCTCCCGTTCAGGACTTCTGTTGAAATTCAACAACTCACAGGTAGCTGACACAAGCTTGGGAGAACCTAAAACTTGCCAAGCCGAGGAGGATAAAATAATTGCAGAGGATTCTTCATTTACAATATAATTCCAATCAAAGGAAACCATCCTAGGACTTGGAATTCTCAGATAGAGTGGAATCCTCCCTTGTTGAGAAGGTACATGACTAGAAATTCTAAGGACATGGTCGAAAGATGCATCACCCCACAAAAGAAGAGTGGGATTTATCGAATATTGCATCAGCAATGCCACTTCCTTAGACTTGTCACTCTCCAAGAGAAGAGTGGGATTGACCGAATATTGCATTGGCATGACCACTTCTTCAACCATTGGTTGAATAGGATGTTATACAACATGGCCTAGAGACACATCACCCCCAAAAATAGGAGTGGTGTTAGTCGAAGATTTCATCGACACGACTGTTGGTTGAACAGGATGTGAGACAACATGTTCAAGAGACACATCACCCTCCAAAAGAAGAGTGGTGTTAGCCAAATATTGCATCGGCAAAATCATTGTATCAACCAAAGAAGGATTATAATGTTGGGAAACCAAAGACGACTCAGAACTCGAAGGGATATCAGAAAAGGATCGTGCTTCTTTTACCACGACAGTAGCAGGGCACAGACGAGTTAGGTGATCTCCTTTGCAAAGTCTACAAAGGAACGTGGGCTTACGTCCTATACGTCTAGGCTTCTCAATCATATTAATGCCCCCATCATGACTTCCAGTGGTTGGTGACATGCTCCTAGCATGACTTGCAGAGACTAGTAGAAAATCTTCAACATGATTTGCAGAGGTTGTTGACAAATCCTCAACATGACTAGCAAAGGTTGGTGATGAATCCCCAACATGACTAGAAGAGGTTGGTGATGTATGTGTAGTGTGACTAGCAGTGACTAGATTTGTGCCCCCAACATGACTTGCAACAGTTGGTTCCATGTCTTCAACATGACTTGTAGAGGTTGTTGACCTATCTCCAACATGAATAACAAAGGTTGGTGATATAATGTCAGTATGAATCACAGTGACTGGAATTGTGCTTCCAACATGAATTGCAATGGTTGGTTGTGGCATTTGAGACCAAGTTTCTGGGAAATACTGATTTTGAGAGATTGCAGGTCGGGAAGGGTTCCGTTTTTTTAACAAATTCTTTGTATTTTGTATATTATTTGTGAAGATAGTTTGAGGTTTAGTTTTTGTTTTTTAACAAATTCTTTGTATTTTGTATATTATTTTTCATTGTGATTATTAATTATTGTAATTTATACACTTTGTGGTAAGATAATTACAAGTATATTGGGTAAGAGAATTACAAATCTATTTGATGAATATTATTTGATTTTAATTGATTATTATATTTTTTATTATTAATACTAAGTTAATTGTTCAATGAAAGATGTTTGGTTTAAAATAAAGATGATCCATTTCATATTTTTTAATTAAAATTTATTTTTTATTATTAAAATGATATTTTATGAAGGAAAGGAAAATTGCATGTATTTAAGTTAAACATTCTCTTAATTTAAGTGCAATTTACCTTTAAAGTTATTTTAGGATTTTTTTCAATGTTAAAGCTCTAAATCATACCTGAGGTTATTTAAATTTCTATTCAAAACTTCTTAAACATCCTTAATGCAAATATGGTTGTTTAGAAGGCAAGTTCAAAAGATTGTGTAAACTTTTCAATTTCCATGATTTGATTGAGTTTTGCAGTTATATTCTTCTTACATGGTACATGTAAAGACAACGTAGTTTTGCATGATTCACATTTTGACTTCACCTAGATCACATAATACACATGTATATGATTTATGGTCTATGGACTTCCATTTTCATATTTAATATTATAAATGATTTGAAAATATTTTGAACTAAACAATTAAATCCAATTTTAATAGAAAAATATTATCTTTGAAATTTTGGTGTTAATCGGTGTAGTGATATATAATTATTATATGAGAGGAAGAGGGTGTGTACTATCTTGAACCAATTGATATATATATTTTGAATGGATGTTTCATTTACATATCGTAAAGGTTTTATCACTATAAACTTAGATGTTATCGTTTTTGTGACTTTGACTCTTTATTTTGATTAAGTGTATGTTCTTGACACACATTATTCAAATTATTTCACGATATCAGAGCCAGAGAGTATTCATCAAAACCCTTGATGTTTGGTTTAAAGTCTACTCAACATTTTTCTTTAGATCTGTAATTTTCTTCTTCAAATTTACAATCACTAGTACATATAACAATTATTGACCAAAGAGATTTAATAGTTAGTGAAAAATATTTTTTAAACTAACATATAACTGAGTTTTGAGTTTAAAGTGGCTATATTAATAATAACCAATGTATATGACTAATAAATTAGTTATAATTATAATTTGGTAATTGTAAGTCCCTTGACTAGAAGGGCGTGGACACCCTCTCCCAAGTCCTCAAGAAGATGGAATTTGGGATCGCTCCAAAACTCAAGGGTCACTCTAGTTGGGCAAGTGGGCACTTGAACAGGCCAAGGGGATTTCCCAAGCATGAGACAAAACATGGGGTGAAAGAAACCAAGAGAAGGGGCACGTCAGGTCAGAAGACAAGTCGGCTCAGCAAGGCGCACACAAGGCAAGGGAACACCAAAGAGGGTGGGGTGAGTCGAGACGAGGAGCAGGACCAAGGTTGAGGCATGATAGTCCCAAGAGATGCAAAGGTTGAATGGGTGCATGGGTTTGTTTGGGCACTCCAGTCCATGAAGGGGCTCGTCGGTTTGTTGGGGTGTGTTACTCCACGAAGGGGTGCAACACACCCCAAAGGACATGACAGTTCACGAAGGTGAAATTTGGAGTCCATATAAGAACATGAGGGCGCACAACCAAGGAAGGAATGAATGAAGAGGCATAGAGGAGAACAAGTCAAGCGACTAAGGAAAAGTTTTTAGGCAAGGAAGAAATGAGGAAAAGTTGCAAAGACGTGGATGGAAACTAGCCAAGAGTGGGACACACAAGGGGAGTTTGGGGAAGTCTTGTCACAGATTTGGGTGATACATGCCATGAGGAAAAACCAAAGTCTCCGTTAGCATGGTGAATTTTTTTGATAGAGAATAGACAATGAATCTATGGTTGGTGCACGTTTGGGGTGCACCATAGAGGTTGTGAAAGTTGTTGTGATGGAAAAGCCTTGGTGGGGAATATCTATGTATCAGTGTCTTGGTGAGGTGAGGTGAGTTGTGCGACTATGCCCAAGTTTTAAATTGAGCCAATGGTGATCATATTGTAATTGTTTCACAATAATAAGACTTAGTCGAGTGTTAGACATGTCTTATGCCACCTGCACTATATGTGTGTGTCTCTTGTTTGTTTCACAAGTGTTTTCTTGGTTTCACATGTTCATCTGTGTATGCTTAAATGACTAAGTGTTAATATTGGTAAGAATTTGTCTAATTATACAAGTGAGTTGCATAGAGTAGGAGTGTGACTCACCTGTAACCTAGAACGAAATATGAGTATGCTCTAGGTGAAGAAGTGTAGTCCAGGAAAAGTATCCTTGGTGTTTCCAAGTAGCCAAGTGAGAACCGTTGCAGTTTCACATGCCCTTAGGAGGTGTACGATCACAAGAAAGGTTGGGTTCGTGATAGTTGGTATCAGAGATTTTTCATAGAAAGGTTGGTGAATAGTTGGTAAACTCTTCACCACTATCTTGATGATAGTTGGTATCAAATCATGTTCATTGCAAACTTTGAAGAAGGTTCGATGAATAATTGGTGAGCTCCTCACTACTACTACAATGGTGATAGTGGTTTTGAGGCACATTGCGAAGCCAGTTTGGGCATAGACTTGGTGATTGGTTTTGTAAGGTGGATTGACCTATCGTAAAAATAGTATGGGTGCATACTTGCTTGTTTTGAGAAGAAGTTTGACACAATAGCAGGCGAGTGTTACGAGAAAAATATCTCTATGGCATGGGGTAAACCACAACAGACAAAATGACGCATAAATCCACTCTAATCTCAATTATGTTATATAAATGAAATGATAACAGGACAATATCAAGAGCCTACCTCGTTCGGACGTTCGATGGAGACCACCATTGAGCACGCAACTCAAAGATTTGTACCTACAACTTGCCCTCAACAACCAAGATACACAAGCATATGGTGATAATATATGATGTTAGCATATAATTAGCATAATCCATTAACATGCATGACCAATACACCCATGGAATAATAATTCAAATATTTGCAAGATATAAACTGGACGATAAAAGAGTATTTCTATTAAAATAATCAACAGAAGCATATATGTGACAAACTTCTGTACCGACACACATCAGAACCAAGAAACTAAGTCCCTCCACCACTTCAATCCTCCACCAAAGGCAAGCTCATATAAAAGAGACAATGATGTTCTCCATCAAAGAAGGAAGAGCTTGGGGGATGAATAATGTGTTCAAACTATCAAGGATAAAGGGATGCAGACTCAATATGAAGTGAAATTTCTCCATAGTATCTTTGCTCTCAAAAGTTGAATTCTCTCCTCCTCCATGAATTGGATATGGCTCGATTTATAGCCTTCAAATGAAACTGAAGGTCCGAATTGGAGCATTTCTAGTAAATGGAAGGTCAAGGATCATAGATCTCATGATGTGACATGGAAACCTGACATAATTTTTAATTTTGAGCACCAAACCCAATGTACGCGAGGTGTAGTGGAGAAACCTGCGTATATGCATTTTGTCTAACTGGTAGGGTACGTATATGTGGAAAAATATGATTTTTTGGCTTTGGAAGGTACAAAAGGGGAATTCAAGTCTTCATAGGTGTTAGCACTCTGTAAATTCTATCTGGTTGAATAGACAAATGAGAGAGGTAAATGTTTCAACCAGCTTTAGAGCTGAGGCACTAGCCTGCTCAACTCAGAGAGGGCTCTCTCGTGTCACTTGATATATATATATGGAAATCGGTGGCTAGATTTTGTCTATTTTGAGGTTTTTAATAAAATTGTTGAAGATCTGAAGATGACCTTTGGGCTATGGGGTCAAGAATGTAGGATGCATTTCCAAATCATGAAAACAATTAAGAGGAAAAGGCTAAATGAGGAAGTGACTTTTGAGTTTATGCTTGAAAATTTAGATGGTATCAGAAGTAAAGAAACACACAACTATTATCAGAGCATTATAGTAATGAATTATGAAATGGTTTAGAAGAGACAAGCATAGTCTAAATCACCAAGCCGAGAGAATTGAATAATGAATTATGGACTTTTAATTTCTCAATTTAGACAGAAGAAAGAAAAATGAAATACATAATAATAGGAATCACACACTATGAGAGAAAACGAGACTCATAACACCACCAATTAGAATCTTTTCATAAAAAGTACAAAATCTACCTTTGCATCCATGTATTCATTCCAGCCCCAGAGATTTACAAAGTTTTCTTGCACAGAGGGAAGGCTCCTCCATTCTCTCCTCGTAAGGCCAATCATATATAGAGGGATTTCATGTGGAATTTAAAACGTTCTAACTTCCTCATAATTCTAAAAACAGATACAAGTTACAAAACGGAAGAAAAAATGTATTATTTAAAGGGACTGTTATTAAACGGTCTGTCATATCAGGACTCCCTTTTCTTAAGCCGACATTTGTCCAAAAATTTCTGAAATACACCAAAATTTTACTTGAGGATTCACCTCATCTTGGCGATTTCCTCCTCCAAGGTACTCCACCAATCGAGATTTTCCCTAATTCTTTCTATCATCTTGGTTTTGGACTCTGTCCTTCACCTTTTTCTCCTCTTCTTCTTTGCAGCTAGGTGGCAGGTGTTGTCCGCGTGTTCATTTATGACGAGATCCCTCATAATAGGGTTTAATTTGACTCCTGACTATGTCTTAGTTTCAGCTTCGGTATGAAATTTAGTCGCCAGTATCTGCAAGACCCATATTTCATTCTTACTTATTGAATTTCTTGGTACATTAGTTGGGGACCTAGTCGCGCCAGACACCATTTGATGGGTATTATCCATACCTTTCATAATTTGCAGAGACCTTGATTTGGCCACCCTTTGAATTTATAGAATTCAGGAACACATGTCGAGCTTGCTTTTCTTACGCATAAGATGGAAATTTCCCAGAATAGGATAAAATGATTTCATATCTGAGATTTGATGGTTTTTTTACTTTGATAACGAATTACTATCACAATACATTGGCATGCCATGCTTCATCAATCCACTTCGAATGATGATCCTCAAGTTAGTTATGCGACGACGTCCTTTTGGTATGTCATCTGGGAAAGTACCTGGATCAGTGATGTGAGGTGATCTGACCAACAACCATCCTTCCCGCGAGTTATTGATGTGACATTTTGAACCACGTGACATCGGGGCCATAGGAAAAGTGGTTTCGGGCAATTCGTTGTCTCCCTGATGTGTGTGTAAGAGCGCCACACATTCCCCATCAAAACCAGAGTGGTTTTCCCTGGTCTGCCTTTGTGATGTTAAGTTTTGTGCTATTTGTTGGTCCGATGTGGGCCTCGACCGTGGATCTTATTTTCTTCAAGATCGACGGTTCGTCGAGCTACTCCCTTCCCTCCTCTACTATATTCGTTCATATGCCGTGGGATATAGCCGAGCACCCTAAACTATCATGCCTCTACTGTGGTATAATGTCTCGCTGAACCTCATAAATTTTTAGATCCCGATATAAAAATTGTTAATTTGATAACAATAGGGAAATGTAAAGGCCATCCAAGAAAGTTGCATGGGTGAAGCAAAATTTTTTATAACATATGCCCCATAACGTGTCAATTCATAGGAGTATCTGTGATGGTAGAAATACATTATAATTCCCAGAAGTGGATTAATGGGGAGTCAACTGGAAGTGTTAGTTGCTCATGAGAATATTACAATCCACTATGACTTTGTACACATGTCTGCCAATTTGAATTACACTGCAGATCCATGTGGAAATATACCAAATAGTTGTTCATGGCCATGAATAGGCAATAAAAATTAGACACATGCCATACGTTGTCATAGTCATGAACAAGGCCCAATGGAAACCAGTCTCAAAATCAAACTAAAGATATATGTATAGAATGGAGTACAATCTCATATCCCATGATCACTGAAGTCATATAGGTACTGGTCCAATGAAAGACATCAATGGAATAGGAATGTTGCTACTATAAGTTGAAGGTCTTCTACACTATCTGTCGAAGGTGAAAGTCTACATCATGTGAATAGAGGAGTTGATGTCGAACACAATGAGACTTCATTTAATTACCGATCATTAAGGTATATTGTTAACAAATGCGAGACAACCTACCGATAATGAAAGTAGGTATCAAGACACCAAGTACATTCTTACAAGTGTGAATAAGGGTGTTGAGGTCGAACACTTGAAGAATCCATCGATCAGGAGACATTGATGTATTCCCAATTGTCGATGGCAGGAGAACCTGCCACTGATGATTGCAAGCCTCTAGGTATTCATAAGATTCTAGGCTTTGTGTCTAGAATAGATGAGTTGAAGTCGATGGAAAGAAACCCACTGAAAGGAGAGCATTAAGGAATATCTCATTAGTCATCACAAAGTACAAATCAATAGCTTAATGATTAGGAGGAGCTCGGACAAATAGGATGTTCATGAACCAACGACCCTATGCGTCTTTCACATGCACCAGATGCAAGTAGTGCATGGAAAAGACCATATAAATAGTATCCAATAAGGAATACTGGCGAAAAAGGTGAGAAAACCACCAAAAAGGCTAATGGAATCCAATACATTGCACGAATCCCATTGCGTGAATAGATTTTTTGTCGTCGAGCACAAGGGAAGCCCCCCAGTTAGCGAACAATGAGGATATGTTGAATGTTGGGTTCAAGGTTGCCTACCCATAATAAAAGTAGGGTCAGGGTGCACGCTAGGACTACAACTTCATGTGACTTTGAGACACACTGGGAGTATGGTCGACATGCAAATTCAAGAGTTCTGAGAAATGATCGACACATGATTATATACATCCTTTGAACAAGAGCATGATACATATGGATAAATTAGGCAACATAGACTTGATGATGAAACTTCGTGATGCAGGAGGCATCAACGAACTCTCCATAGGGACTAGAAGAATAACTAGTCGGAGGAGTAAACTCTAAGTAATGAGCTCAGCTTCCTAAGGTCATACTAAACCCAAAATTTGGATGACAGTGGACTCAAAAGTTTTTGCTATGTTCAAAGGTGAGATGAATGTTGCCAATATGAGATAATATTAATTTCCTGACCATCTTTTTTTTTTTTTTCATAGGAAAATAAATTCTATGATACAAGAGAGGAAACGAGTGTCGCAAGTAAGAAACTAGCTCTAAACAGTGGAACATAGCTATGCCCAATGCAAGGAAGTGGATGTGGGGCATGGAAACTCGGGGGAATGTTTCCTCTTAAGGTAAAGGGTGTCAAGCTGCAAAGGATATAAACAAGGCTCTGCTTCACTGGTGATGCAAATTGATGAGGTAATAGGCTTATAACGAGAAAGCGGGAACCAACAATAGGCTCAATATTGCAAGCAAGATAATGGAATGCAATTACAACTTTACTACAAAGAATGTCCTTTTTCGTATATTTAGTCCCCTAGGCCCAAAAAATTATAAAATAATACCCAGGAGAACTCTTCTAGCCAATGCTAACTAGAGTGTTCCTTTTTTGTAATTAGTCTACATGGTCTGAAAAAAGGGTTAAACATACACCAAATAAACATCCTTTCAAATACATTTAACGAGTTGTTAGCACTAGAAGTCACCTTTAGATTGCATTGAAGGTAAGCCCAGTACCCATTAGTTTATATGTCATGGGTAATTGAGTTTTGAGTGGTAAAATGGAGAAAACTCAATAATAATAGCGTTCTAACTCAGAAATTTGGACTAGCATGCACCAGCCATTGAGGTCTTGAATCAAATTCAGTCAGTAAGTTGGAGTAAGGGTGAGTAGGAGGAAGATTTGGTGAGAATGGTGTAGAGGTCCACTATGAACATCAGATTTTCCAGCAGCCTAAGGAGGAAAAACTTAAACACATGGTCCTCTTGGATTCAAATTTCAAGGAAGCTGAAAGAAATCATAAAAGTACTACAATCAAACATATATCATAATACAGTTACAACAATCCAGATGAATCAATCAAACATAAACTCTCTCAGTGTTAGAGGCAAATAAGATGGAGTAAGAAATATGACTTAGATTAACCAAGATGTCTCAAAAACAAATACATAACCAGAGAACCAATTGTTCTCAATTAAAATATTACAATAGCAGGGAGCCTAGCTCAACCCTTCGACCTTAACAAAATATCAAAACTGCCTATATATGCTAAAATGTTGCAACCACCAGGAATGCGATCAGATCACTGCCTTCAAAGCCTTCAGTCAGTGCCCACTCTGTCAGGTGGTGCAGACCTCATTATGTCAGACGCGATCCAGGCATAGTTATGTGCTTTACAGGAAAATTTTCCCATAAGGAAGCTTTGGATCGTAAGTGTGCCTTCATGGCTGCTCTCTGCAACATTTTCCATTTATGGGATGAGGCGAGCTCTTAATTTTTGCCCACAATCTTCAATAACTGTCTTCATTGGGATTAGGACTGGGCCTGACACCCATAACTGTTCTCAGACAGTGCCAATGACTTCTGCAAGTCCATCCTAATGCCTCGAGGCCATGAATGGTCTTTGTCCGTGAACAATGCGAGCTTTCCAGGTGACAGTTTGATAGTGTATGTGCAAGGTTGATGTGGAGCAAGGTGCTTGGATAAAATTTGCATGGCCCAACGAGTGAGTGATGACCATGTGGAAGGAAGCGATTGGGGGAGCAGAGGCTGGGATGAGGTTGTAGTGGCAAGGGAAAAGCAGAGGTGGCAGAGGAACGAGGGAGGTGTGATAGGTGGGGAGGAGGTGATTGTAAGGGAGAGTGGAATGTGAATGGGACAGGTGTCGGGAGGTGAGAGGAGGTATTGGGAAAGGAGATGTAATGGGTGGAGAGGATGTGGTGGTAGGCCTATCAAGGCGATGAGTGGAAGACAGGTGTAAGTGGGAGCGAGAGGTGATAAGAGGTTTGGCTCGGNGGGGGGGGGGTAGGTAGTTAGTAGTTTGGCGGGGGGTCCAAATTGACAAGGAGGCACCATATTAGTGGGGGGCCCGTGCCCAAAAACCACTAACTCGGACCCCCCCTCCTCGTTAAAGGTAGAAGGTTGGGGCCCGGGGGGGTCTGATATGAGCTGAAAACCATATATCTGAGCGTGCTATGCTCAGCTGCCCAGATCTGCATGCGCTTTAGACAAAACATGCCAAGACATGAAATTAACCCCCTCGACTTAGGATAAAGCCAACAAAGTGGGTTTTTAACCCTTCTTCTTTCATTTTTTTCACCAAGGGGTCGAAAACACACCCTTTGATTGGATTTTGAGGGTGCTTGAGCTGTTCAGACCTCGACGCTTTCATTCTTCCTATGGAAATAATGGGTAGAATGCCACATGATTTGCACCATAATTCTCCTAAGGGTAAATCTCAATCACTCTTGATTCTTAAGAAACAGTCTGCAGATCCTTGTGTTAACGTATAGGCTCCACAAAGGATGGCATGCTCCCTGCAAGCTACCAAGAACAAGTAGTTCAAGTGCCTTAGCTGTTGGGTTATGGAGTCGATCTAAAAACATTCTGCTAAGGAATATAGGCCACCAAGCACACTATCCTAAAAATGAAAGCAAACAAACATGGGCTCCAAAGGAGATTATTTATGTACATACCTATTTTAACTAATTTTTTACACAGTGCTAGGTGAAAGCGAATTTCCACCAGAGCTAGTCAAGCAACTTCCTAACTGGAAACTCACTGACTCTGTTAGTGATTGATAATAGATGATGCAACCGTGATAGAAAAATGATTATGTCTTTCAGCCCTCCTCTCAGTGCTGAAGTCAAGATAAAGCTGGGAGGCTTCAATAAATGGAGGAAATTCAACTCCATGTATTCCCTTACAGGTTTTTGGAATAACTAAGGAAACCCAAAAAATTGGTAATAGAATGCCTTCTCTGCTTCACAACTGCTCACATATGGTTGGATGTCTCTGGTAAGCATAGGTGAGTGAAGGGATGATGTAGGCTTCTGATCCAGTTCTTCTTTGTCTACCCTGATAACATATGCTAGCTGATGGCAAGAAATCTCCTCATGTATATCAATGGATGGATCCTCCTCTGTATCATGCTGCTTAGTGTCTTCATAGTGATCAAATGTAGGATAATCTTGTTGCTCATCATCACTAGAATATTCATAAAAAATGGGTTTCCTTTCATATCTATGATCAACCTCTAAAACAGTAATTCCATCAAGAATATAACTGTTAACAATATCCATTTCAGGGACAACAGTAACTGCTTCTTTTGGTTGTTCATACACATGATTTTTCTCTTAAATCCTAGGTGAAAATATATCATGGGAAAACTCTTGAAGGAAAAGAGAAGAATCCTCCTCCACAACCAAATCTTCTTCTAAATCTGGAAGGCCTTCTTCATCATAAGTATGGTTGGTCAAAACATCTGTCTCATGAAAAAAAATATCCTCTACGATTCCTCTTTCACTCAGACCTTCACACGAGGAAGAATCTATCATTTGCTCGATGTGGGATGCAAACTTCTTACATCATTCATCCAATATAAGATGAGACATGTAAATCTCCTTGTAATATAAATTAAAAGCATCATGAAAATCCTTCAAAGAATGGATACTAGCAGCAGGAATAGATTAGCACCATTCACGAGCATCTTCCTCCAAAGAAAATCTGAACATATTGATCAAGACATCCTCGTGAACAAAATTTTGCTCAAGCATGCATATATGAAAATTAAGTAAGTGTTCACCAAGATGATCATGCTTTCTTCCTCTAAATCTTGGAATATAATCATCCCATTCATTTATAGCAGGGACAACATTTGGAAAACCAGGAATAAAGGAGAAAACCTCTAAGCCAAGATTTTTTCCATTTCAGACCAGTAGAGTCAATGATTGATTCTTTAAACATGGAGTCTCCAGGTGAATGATATGCAACCTGAATGCGTCTGGTCTTTGTTCACCATCAAAGACCAAATCTGATCATGGTCATTCTCCCAGGGAACTTTCCAAGTTGAGAAAGAAGCTGCTAAAGCCTTCTCAAGAAAGCTTCTCTGGGTCAGCTTCAGGTGTGATATAGGTAGCCACAACTGAAATAGTGGAGTGGAAACAATGGAGTCGCTAGGTGCAAGCTGCAATATTCAATGGTTCTGATATATGATGCACCCTCAAAATCAAAATCTCTTTGTTGCTCTATCCTAGGGAAATGTCTTCAATTCGTTCCCTGGAAATGATGCCATAAATGTTAGCACTAGAAGTCACCTTCAGATTGCATTGAAGGTAAGCCCAGTACCCATTAGTTTATATGTCATAGGTAATTGAGTTTTGAGTGATCAAATGGAGAAAAATCAATAATAATAGTGTTATAACTCAGAAATTTGGACTAGCATGCACCAGCCATTGAGGTCTTGAATCAACTTTAGTCAGTAAGTTTGATTAAGGGTGAGTAGGAGGAAGATTTAGTGAGAAAGGTGTAGAGTTATGCTATGAACATCATATTTTCCAGTAGCCGAAGGAGGAAAAACTTAAACACAAGGTCCTCTTGGATTCAAATTTCAAGGAAGCTGAAATAAATCATAACAATACTATAATCAAACATTTATCATACTACAGTTACAACAATCCATGTGAATCAATCAAACATGAAATATATCAGTATCAGAGGCAAATAAGATGGAGTAAGAAAGTTGACTTAGATTAACCAAGATGTCTCAAAAACAAATACATAACCAGAGAACCAATTGTTCTCAATTAAAATATTACAATAGCAGAGAGCCTAGCTCAGCCCTTCGACCTTAACAAAATATCAAAACTACCTATATATACTAAAATGTTGCAATCACTAGGAATGTGATCAGATCACTCCCTTCAAAGCCTTCATTTAGCACCCACTATGTCAGGTGGTGCAGGCCTCATTATGTCAGACGTGATCCAGGCATAGTTATGTGCTTTATAGGAAAAATTGTCGATAAGGAAGCTTCACATCGTAAGTGTGCCTTCATGGTTGCTCTCTGCAACGTTTTCCATTTATGGGATGAGGCGAGGTCTCAACTGTTGCCCACAATCTTCAATAACTGTCTTCATTGGGATTAGGACTGGGCCTTACACCCATAACTATTCTCAAATGGTGCCAATGACTTATGTGAGTCCATCTTGATGCCTCGAGGCCATGAATAATCTTTGTCTGTGACCAATGCGAGATTTGTAGGTTGCAGTCTGACATCGTATGCACAGGGGTGATGTGGAGAGAGGTGCTTGGCTAAAAATCACATGGCCCAATGAGTGAGCGACGACCATGTGGAAGGAAGCGATTGGGGGAGCAGAGGCTGGGATGAGGTTGTGATGGCAAGGGAAAAGTAGAGGTGGTAGAGGAATGAGGGAGGTGTCATAGGTGGGGAGGAGGTGACGTGTAAGGGAGAGTGGAATGTGAGTGGGACAAGTGTCGGGAGGTGAAAATCGAGAAAGGAGATGTGATAGGTGGAGAGGATGCTGTGGTAGGTTTAGGAGGGCGATGAGTTGAAGACAGGTGCAAGCTAGAGCGAGAGGTGGTAAGAGGTTTAGCTCAGAGGGGGGGGTCTGAGTTGACGAGGAGGCGCCATGTTAGTGGGGGGACCGCACCCGAAAAACACTAACTCAGACGACCCCCCCCCT
>JASDQU010101245.1:188083-204154 GCA_032191745.1 Picea mariana | reverse complement strand
GAATGCTAAGGGTTGTCCTTACTTCAGGGTGTGAGCACAAAACTAAGGTCACATATTTAATCTCACCTATGGTCGTTTGTTTTAGACTATTATAGGAGAGCATGATTTTGGCGTTTTCGTTTGTACAAGACAAGCCTAGATCTTCCATAATAATCTTCGACATCACATTTGGGCCCGAACCGCCATAAATGAGGCAACAATGGGCGATCTTATCCATAAACTTTACAGAAATATAAAAGGGGTTTTTTTTACAGGGTACCTAAAGTTATGTACACCTACCTTATTTACAGATGAGTCCTCTTCGTTCACCTCTTTAGAGAGGTTGTCTACAACAGAAGCTTTTCCTTCCATGAATTGTTTCAGATGCCTCTGTTGTTTAGGGACGACAACCATGTCTAGAAGGGTTGCATATGCTTTGATGTTTCCCAACTGATTTAGGATATTATATTTGGAATATGGGAGAGGGGAAGTAATTCCTTGACTCTCAGGAACCTAGGAACCTGAACAGTAGCAACGGGTGAGGATGAGCTCAGGATGGAAGAATTTTGGGGAGGATCAAACTTGCCTTTGGGAGCATAGGACTTGTTCCTAGTATTGATGATCATGACATCTTATAGCTCTGCAAAATCTAGGACAATGATGGTAGTTTATAGTCTTTTACCAAAGATCTTATCTCTGGCACTCTTCCTTACCTCACATGTGGCTTCTTCGTGGTGTTCCTCACAAAAGTTACACCAACTTCGAGGCAAGATAACTTTAGGATGAAAATCATTTTCAATTGGGTTTCTAAAAGGAGGTGCAAAAGAGAGTGAAGTTTCAGGGGTGAGAGAGGAGTTAGTTCCCTTTCTCTCATATGCTATCATATGATTTTCTATATCTTGTACTAGTTGTAAGAGGGAGGAAATGTTTGTCTATTTAACTGATTCACCCTGAGGAAATCTTGTTCTTTCAAGCTGTTCTTCATACTCTAAACAAGTATGCAGAGTAGAACCGAGATTATCAATAGCCTTTTCCTCAAGCCTATGATGATAGGGGGAAGGCAATGCATTGTAGTAATGCATGAAAGTGGCTTGGTTCTGAGGTCGGATGAGTTCAGGGATTTGATTGTATAACTTAGCGAAACGCAAGTTGAAGGACTTGATGGTCTCACCATCCTTATATGCGATGTTATTGTATTCCCGTAACTTCTCGGCTGGGCTTTTGGATTGCCCATNGGTCAAAGAAATCGACCATAGCCTTTCCTTCCAAGGAGTTGACAAATAAGCACATGCAAGTATTGTTACCATTGGCCCCTATGTTGTGACAAGCATTAGAAAATTTCACTAAGTGTTCGTTTGTAGTGACAGTGTCATTTCCAAAAAAACTAGGGAGATGCTCTTTGAATTTAGGAAGTGGGTGAGTAGCAGGTGCTAGGTTAAGAGGAGAGGACACATGCCACGATGTGGTTGTGGTGTCTTCTTCAAATTGAAATAGTTCATATTTTTTAATGACTTTGGTGGGATTAGTGGTAGACTGGAAAAGGATATGGTGGCTATATAAGCTACCAATCACTGATGAAGATGAAGACTAAGAGGAGGAAGCACTTCCAGTGCCACCAAAGCCACCACTAGATTCCATCTTGTGGATAATAGGTGAAGGATAAAAAGATGAACTTGAAGAATCAGACAAATTTCTCCTTAGAGCACTTTGTTGGATAGATAACACAACGTTCATTTTTCCTATTTCAGCTATAGGATTAATTTTCGGTGATAAGCCTCCTCTTCTTCTAGAAACACAAGAGTCTAAGGACATGAAAGAAAGGCCAAAACTGAAGAAACAAGAAGGTTATTGTTGATTTCTAGGTTGTCTACGTCTAGTTTCCCAACGTTCTTGGGCACTAATATCTCGTTCAATTGATTCCCATGAATGATTAAGCTCAACATGAGTATTGGTGGTGTCTAAAATGGTGTTAAACAAATTCAAAGCATTGTTGGTCTGATCTTGAAGACTGGGCTCAATATTGGGTTGCCCTGCAATAAGCACAGTCATTAACAAATAAACAATCAAAGAATCAATATCATAAAAATAGATGTATTCGATGCAAATCAAGCATAAAAATTAACTAGAGAGATATTGAAGATCTCCCCAGTATGGTCATCAAATAAATGTTGAGGAAAATATATGAAATGATCTTACTCAAGCATTTTCAGATTCTGCTTCGCTAGAGAAAAATAGACGGGAATATCACACTATGTTCATAGCCATAAAAATTAATATCCTAACTCACAAGTATTGATTACAAGTACGTAGGCCAGTCTTTTTATAAATAAAAGCTTGCTGAAAATATCATTGTTTATACGATTTTCTGAATATAACAATTGTTGAAATAAATTTAGAGACAGAAGTAAAAACACCAAGTCGATAATCAAGACAGATGAGACATAAATAAATCCTTTATTTCATTCCAATTCATCAAAGAGTCATTCTCTTTAAAAAAATTCGTGAAGAATTTTTGGACCAAAGTCAAACTTAGACGTCCCCGATGAAACATACAAAAGGATCTCTGACAGAAAATCAAAAACTGAACTCTAAAATCTAGATCAGCTCGCCACAGATTGTTTCCCACTCAACTCTTCACAATAGACTTTGTCAGTCATGAAAAATAATTCACAAACAAACAAGTCTACACAGACTATCAAAGATAGATCAACACCTCTGAAAAACAAGTGTCTGAAAGGTGTAATTTATCCCTGAATCTTGTTGTCTACAATAAGAACCTGCTATCATAAAAAATAATTAGGCCTTGAATAAATTAAGTAATGAATGAAAACTGAACTATCTCAACACAACTCAAAGAGAAAACCTTAGTGTGCTTCTCCTTCTATCCACCTCTTGTTCCTCCTTTTCAGTTTGCCTTTAAGAAAATTAGAATTAGTTGAAGTAGTTGAACTACTTCATTAGTTAAGCTAACTAATAACTCAAACAAATTTTAATTAAGGGGGAAAAGTAATGAATCATAATAATGATTTTAAATAAATAATAACTAGTAGGTGGGACCCCTTGTGACTCCCTTTATCTTTTAACAATCATAACACAACTAGTTAATCAAACAAAACATCCCTCCTTGTGACTCCCATGATCACATTCATATTTGACAATTTATATAAATGATAATTAAATATATATCACCCATTATATCCAAAAAAAAACATGTTGTCNCCTTGTGACTCCCTTTATCTTTTAACAATCATAACACAACTAGTTAATCAAACAAAACATCCCTCCTTGTGACTCCCATGATCACATTTATATTTGACAATTTATATCAATGATAATTAAATGTATATCACCCATTATATCCAAAAAAAACATGTTGTCCAAAACTTATGAAGTCAACTGTGATCAACAATAAATAAAATAAAACTCAAAATCCATATTTTCCACTCTGAGATGCAATATTTCCCTTGTTGTTGCTATCACCTTTTGATCTCTCTGAATTTTCCTTTGGCTATGTTGAGCCTTAAGGCCTAATATCGTTGTTCACATGAGAACAATTGTCCCTCAAATGCATCCGGGAGGACACGGATTTATCATAGCCATTGGAGGGTGAGGAAGGGGCAGCAATGGATTTTCCTTTGTCAGAGGCATGGTGGGCCTCGGTTTTCAACCTTTTTCTAGCATGGGAGGACTAAACTGGTGAGTGGATAGGGGCATCTTGGACAATTTGATCGTTAGGTGGGGGAGAAGGTAAAGAAAAATTGGGCCAGCCACGATGTTGGGAGACTGCCTGGTGGACAATCTCTTTCCATCCTTCATTTTCGGGAACCTCGGGTTGCAATGAGACATGAGGGGGCACGAGAATACCAGGGGCTTGTGGAGCTTGGAATGGAGGCCTTTTAGGACTTGGTTGGACCACTCCTTGCCCAATCCAATTGAAAAACCCAGCATGAAATAGATGGCCTAACTCTTGTGAGTCAGCATCAAAGTGTATGGAGAGTCTTGGCCTTCTTGGGCCTTTGTTCCAATTACCTCTCCCTCGTTTTCCTCTGCCACGACTACCTCGATTGAAAAATCTTATTCATGTATGCATGATTGATTAGCAAATAATTTCTTTAACAACCATACATGACAACTCCTTTTAAAAATATGAAATAAATTTTGGCTCAGCAACATATCAAACTCATGCAATCCAATCCATAGAAATTGTTTAATCATTGTCAATGAGCAGGGGGTGAACAAAGGTTCTGGGATAAGCGATGGGTTTGTATTGAGCGAAAAAAAGTTAAAATGAGGGGGGAAAAGAATCATGTTTACTACCCATAGACAACAAACAATCAACTGTAATATAAACCAAAGAACATGTCACTATAATCCATCCAAGAAACTGCGATTTCAAACTGTTGCAATACATAATTTTCTTAACTGTAATTAAATTTTAGGAACAGGGAGTGAAAAATGAATATGGGAAGGCGAGGGGATTGTAATTAGCAAAAAGTGAAATAATGGTAGGGAGGAGAGCGGATATTGTTCATAAAACTAATTAAGTAATCCATAAAACCAATCTATATCAAACGCAAAAGATCCAACACCAACCAAATAATCCATTGTGATCAAATAAACAACTACTGTGTATAATTCAATCAGTTTTGTGTATTAACTTGCTCATTGTTCGCAATTAAATCCTTAACATAGTGTCATCAAAACAGGACAATATGTCTTCAAAAACAACCTGTAGAAGAGTTTTGTTTCTTCTCATTTGTCCCATTTAATATTTAAAAGAATTTCCAAATGAACACACAGTCACTTGTTTCCACTCTGTTCAACATCAAAACATCAACCACAGTTCATTAATTATTTCCTCTTTCAAACACAGACACAAAAATCGTGCCTGATTCCATTCCTCTAAACAATTTAATAATCAATTTGCAATGAAATCATACTGTAAAAACGACCTGTGCTCATCTCTGTTAGTGTAAACCAATGATGGGCATAACCCTCGTGGTTTTCCCAATCAACCCACGCAATGCTGATATAAAAAAAGAGCCATGAAATAACAATCAACCCTAAAGAAAGCATCTTGATAGCCACCCAACCAATTTGCAGAAACCACAATTATACACAAACCCAGGATCGGGCGAAAACGTTAGCAATGACCCATGGTGGTTCCAAAATCAAACGTCGCAACTAAATACGACTGGACAAGTTTACAAGAACTGTATGGAGATAGCCAGCAAGTCTGGACCATATGAAACCCTCCAAGCAAAACCAATAAGGATGACAGAGAGCCTTCACGGCTTCTAGCACTCAGAATAATTAATGAAACTATGACATCAACCGTTATTGCAATGAAAACCACACAAATATTCCATTCCAAATAACATCACCAAGGCAATATCTATTTCATAACCAGAGCGGGTTCATGGATGGTGAAAAAGACATACCTGTAACCAAGAAGCCTTAAAAACACGAGCTTAGTTGAGCAATTCTTCCCTTGCCTGAAAGTCGAAGCATAACACAGTGGAACAAAATTGAAAAATATCCAAGCTAGGGTGACAACCAGTGGGAGAGGTATGGAGTGATGTGCAGTAAATGCATGTCTCCTCCATCCTCCACTCATTCAATTCCTTAGTACACGCCAACCAACCCTTCATTAATTCATTTAGTTAATCTATGCATCAATCTTAACATCCATCACTTGTCAAATGTGCCACCCTATTTCACATTAACCATTGCTAGCCACACCATAACTCATATCACATATGTCTCCATATAACTCAATAAGTCGTGCAGCCACTAACCCTGTTAGCTAGGACTAACAACAATCCTTAAATTTTAATGCATGTAGCCTAGCATAGTAGCATAGTTTAATTTCTTCCTTAGATTTTTTCCATATGGATCTTTTCACTTGCTCTTATTTCATATTACTAACATGCGTCTTTTGTAGGTGCAACATGTAATAGATCATAGCGCTAAATAGTAAAGTCATAACATTGGATATAGGCCATTCACACAATATGAAATTTAGAGCTTAGAGCAATTAGAACAACACATAATACGCATTTTCCATCTATTATTATGTCGCAAATAAAACCAAGAAATCATCAATCATGTAGAACCCTGTAAGCAGTGTTGAACAACAACATCAACATCAAATAAGAACTAGATCTGATCTCCCAATCTACAAGAGGGTTCTACCTACTAGTATTATATATATCATTATCTTACAATAATAGGCCTTACAAACACTTTGCGGGTAAAATCCTCGTTGAGATTTTTTATCGTCAACAATGAGAAAAGACCATGGGCTGGGTAGTGCCAATTGAGGGAGTCATGGGGGCTCCACTAACCATAGCAATGAAAACTCACAACCCAATATCAAATCCTAAGGCCAACTAATAATTAGAGAGCACACTAAAGTAAAGAAAAAATGTCAATGCACACAAACATGATATAGTGGCTGAAAAGGGGCCTCCCTCACTAGAGTAGGTATGTCTCTCCCAAGAGGGGCCCGAGACTGCCTTCAAAACATTGGAGGTATCAAAATCAATTATAAGGGCCCTCGTGGGATTAATAGCACAGTCAGTTAGATCCCCCCGGAGAGGTAATCCTCCATAAAGGTTGTGTGTTGTCCGACCCTTATCTGACTCAGGGTACCTACAGAATAACCCCTGCAAGTAACCTATGTCAAACAACTAGAGCCACCACAATATAACCAATGCAAAGGAGAACAATCGTAATTCTGGTCCACCGTATATGTAAGGTAACAAATCGTGAAATCTTGAAAGCATCACCTCTCATGGAGGTAAAGGTACTAGCAAGACCCCCATATATGAATGAAACCACATAAATATCTCTGACAATAGGGAGGTATTAGAGGGTTATCTCTGCAACCAACTTCACGCAACCTCATGCTTAACTCCAGTTTGAGCGGAGCATATTGACGTCACTAATTACACAATGGATTTCACCACTCCCTGGTCATACACATATGTTTAGTTTAATAGCCTTGGAGATTTTTACTCACAAAATCCTATTCCAAGGCCCTATGTCCTATGCTTGTTTGTGTACCCTGAAAAATAAAATAATTTCTATTAAATTTTAATTAATCAACGTTACTTTTAATGGCTTTTGTTTACTCAAAAGATGTGTTCATGAAACTGATGATATTATGACTTATCATATCAAATAAATGAATATAACGTAGTGCTAAGTCCTAATCTTAAATTCTCAAAAGATGGTAAGATTTTTAAATGCAACTTTCAATGCATTTTCTACAATTTCAATATAATGAAATATTTCCTCATGTGTCAAGATCAATACTAAGTTACCAAAAGAGAAAATGCCATAATGAAAAATGAGAAAAAAAAATTTGTATTTTCGATATAAAGAAACAAAAATGCAAGTACTAAATAGAAGCTTGATATACAGACCCTATTGCAAGCAAAAAGAGACAAGCCAAGTAGGATACCAAGAAATAAACACTCAGACCAAGATGCAAGGACAACCAATAAAAAAGATGATAAGAAAGAATACCGCACAAAATTCCAACAATAAGAAGGTTTCCTATCACTTTGTAAGCACTCAACAGTTAGGAAAGAGACCCAAGAAGACTCAATAACCAACCAAACTTACCCAATAAACACCAAACTTAGCCAGTAAGCCTAAAAATTTGATGTGCATGACTGTTTGAGAAAAACTCACGTAAGTATGTGCCTTATAGAAGGACAACTCGCGTATGTACGCGTCTGTCAAGGGGAAAACCGCGTATATGTAGTAAAACACTGCCAAGGCAAGGATTAAGCCAAGAAACTCAGATGAAAAGTAAAAATAGGTTGTCAAGAAATCAGGCGTCAAGGAAACGCAGGCCAACAAAGAGCAAGTCAAGGAGAAAAACACTCCAAACCCCAAAACAGAAGATCATTCCCAAGTATGGTCTCCAATTCTATTAGGAGGAAAATCTTTCTATAGCATGAGGTAAACCACAACAGATGGAATGACACACAAAAATCAACTCTAATATCAAGTATGCTATATAAATGAAATGCTAACAGGACAAGATCAAGATCCTACCTCATCTGGACGTTCGATGGAGACCACCGTTGAGCATGCAACTCAAAGATTTATACCTGCAACTTGTCCTCAACAACCAACATACACAAGCATATGGTGATAATATATGATGTTAGCATATAAATTATCATAATTCGTTAACATACATGACAAATACGACCATGGAATAATAATTCAAATATTTGAAAGATATCAATTGGACGAGAAAAGAGTATTTCTATTAAAATAATCAACAAAAGCATATATGTGACAAACTTATGTATCGACACACATCAGAACTGAGAAACTAAGTTCCTCCAGTTGGGCCTCCACCAAAGGCAATCTCATACAAATGAGACATTGAGGTTCTCTATCAAAGAAGGAAGAGCTTGGGGGCTGAACAATGTGTTCATACTTTCAAGGATAAAGGGATGCAGACTCAATATGAAGTGAAATTTCTCTAGAGTATATTTTCTCTCAAAAGTTGAATTCTCTCCTCCTCTGTGGCTTGGATATGGCTCGATTTATAGCCTTCAAATGGAACTGAAGGGCCGAGTCGGAGCGTTTCCAGTATATGGAAGGTCAAGGATCGTGATGTGACATAGAAACCCAACATAATTTTTAATTTTGAGAACCAAACCTAATGTATGTGGGTTGTAGTGGAGCAACATGCATATACGCATGTTGTCTAACTAGTAGGGCACGTATATGTGGAAAAATATGTTTTTTTGGTTCTGGAAGGTACAAAAGGGGACGTCAAGTCTGCATAGGGAAATGGAAAGGCCATCCAAGCAAGTTGCATGGGGTGAGGAAAAATTTTCTATAACAGTGAGCAAGCAAGGAAGGTTTCTTGGCATGATAATTGGTCATCGACAACTTCATGGTGCAGTAGATTGCGAAGAGGGTTTTGTGACAACAGATCCTTAGAACAATTTTGCAGCACTAATACAAGGGCATATGGAGTTGGAATTGTGGGCTTGATTGATTTGGTGATGAAATAGGTTGGTAGTTCCGGTGAGTTGGCGGTGAACTTGGGATGAAACAATTTTTCAAATGAAGAGTTGCCATCATAATGGAACAACCATAGTTTTTGTGTAGTGAACCATAGAAAGTCAAACCCCTATATATACTTTTGTATAGAATTCAACCAAGTTTATGGTCATTCTAATTGGTGCACATCGCAGGTTGATGAATTTGAGTTCATGACACTTTCATCCATAGGATAGGAGGCACATTGGAGGAAGAAGTGGTTTTATGGTGAGCATGTTCAAGAGGCAGTTGATCCAAGGTTATATGGAGTGGACGCCTTGGAAAAAGGAAGTGGATGAGGACGTGTTGTGGATAAAAAGTCATAGTTGGCATAAGGAGTAGGCAAAGTGTCTGCTAGAACTTGAGGATTAAGGTCGTCTAGGTGGAGAATAATAGAGAACATAAGTGCACAAGGTCCGGTTTAAGTTGTCATGGAGAGTTGAATGCACCACTAGAAACCAATATTCACCACATGCCATGGAAAGGATGAGTTTCTCGATGGCATGACAATGTGGACTAGATCACACAATTAATTGACAAAGTTGAACATGGAAAATTCGTATGGAGGACGAGTTGCAGGTTGCACAATATGGTGAGAAAAGTCATTCAATGGATTTATCTAAAAGGATGAGACGAGTCACACAACAGAGCAATGGACAATTTTCTCAAACATTGGGAAAAGATGAAGATATTGGAGATTGGGGTGGAAGAGTCGATGGAGGATGAACCAACCAAGTGCATAATGAGTTCATGACTTGAGGGGAGTTCAAGTGAAAATTGCGTAGTTGGGTTGGTGGTTTGACCCATGGCAGGTATCTTGGAAACACTTCGTCGGGTCGACCTTGCACCAAGCCACATGGAGTTGGAATAGATTAGATTGTTGGTGGGACAATACACTTCATTGTACAAACCAAAGTGATTTTCGGTTGAGTCATGGAGGACTCCGTGAAGGAATGAACCACAACATGGGATGATTTGGGTAGCAACAAAAGTGTGGATTTGGCCTTGGTGTGGATATAACCAAGGAGAGTAGAGACAGAATGGTGGAGGTGTGAAAGCTGACCACACAACAGTTTGGCTTGCACAAGTTGGACCAACGAACTTAGGCACCAGTGGTTGGTATGAATTTGTGTGGAGATTAACTGTAAGGTACCAAATGTAATATAATATGTGGAAACATGAATATTCAATAGATATCAATGGAACAACACAATATTGAGAAGAGAAACACAAAAAATGATACCTTTATTCAGAGAAAGAAATGTTCAATTTCCTCTTTGAGGGGGAAACCTCGAGGAGAGTAGAGCTCTATTACAATAATTCTCACGACCAAGTTTCTCATGCATGCTACTCATATTTATACTAATTTTATCTTCTACTGAACATTCTATAGGAATATCTTTCTAGAAGCAAAAGATTCTATCAGATCTTCTTACATTGACATGTTCACATTTATTAAATAGGCCTTATTAACTAATGTCATCCTTTATTACATGGAAAACATATTATTATACCTATGTGAGGGGTTAGGGAGGTTAGTGTTATGAGGAAAATCTCTTTATGGCTAGGGAAAAACCATAATATACGGAACAACACCCAGAAATCAACTCTAATCTCAAGTATGCTATATAAATGAAATGCTAATAAGACAAGGCTAAGAGCCTACTTTGTTCAGACATTTGTAGAAGAACATCATTGAGCACGTGACCAAAAACTTTATACCTGCAACTTGTCCTCAACAACCAAGATACACAAGCATATGGTGATAATATATTATGTCAGCATATAAATTAGCATAATCCATTAACATACATGACAAATATTCCCATGGAAAGTAATTCAAATACTTGCAATATATCAATTGAATGAGAAAAGAGTATTTCTATTAAAGTAATCAACAAAAGTACATAGGTGACAAATTTCTGTAACGACACATATCAGAACCGAGAAACTAAGTCCCTCTAGTTGGGCCTCGACCACTTCAATACTTTGCAAAGGAAAGCTCATATATAGAGGTCAATGAGGTTCTCCATCACAAAGTAGAAAGATCTTGGGGGATGAACACAAGAATTTCAAACTTTCAAAGACAAAAGGATGCAAACTCAATATGAAGTGAATTCCTCCCGAGTGTATTTTCTCTCAATGTTGATTTTCTTTTTAGGCTTGGATATGGCTCAATTTATAGCCTCCAAATGGAACTCAAGGGTCGAGTTGGAGCGTTTCCATTATATGGAAGGTCAAGGATCATGGATCTCGTGACATGGCATGGAAAGCCAACATAATTTTTAATTTTTGAGCACCAAACCCAATGTACGAGGGTTGTAGTGGAGAAACGTGTGTATACGCGTGTTATATAATTGATAGGGTGTGTATATGTATGAAAATGTGCATTTTTGGCTCTGGAGTGAACAAAAAGGGGACTTCAAGTCTGCAAAGGGAAATGGAAGGTCATCCAAACAAGCTGCATGGAGTGAGGCAACATTTGTTGTAATAGATGCCCCCTAATGTGTGAGGTCAGAGGATTATCTATGATGGCTGAAATATATTATAATTCCCAGAAATGGAGTAATGAATACTTAACTCGAGGTACTAGTTACTGATGAGAATATTACAATCCATAATGACTTTGTACACATGGATACCAATCTGAATTACACTACAGATCCATGTGGATATATATCAAAGAGTTGTTCATGGCCATGAATAAGAAATACAAAGTGGACATATGCCATATGTTGTCATAGTCATGAACAAGACACAGTGGAGTCCAGTCTCAAAATCAACTGAATATATATGTATGGTCTAATGAATTACAACAACATATAAGGGATGTTGCTACTCTAAGCTAGAGGTATTCTACATTATCCACTGAAGGTGCAAGTCTACATTATTTGAATAGAGGATTTGAGGTCGAACACAATGAGACTTTGTTCGATTATCGATCATTAAGGTATACCATTAACAAATGTGAGACAACCCACCGATAATGAAAGTAGGTGTCAAGGCACCAAGTACATTCCATAAGTGTGAATAAGGGTGTTGAGGTCGAACATTTGAAGAATCCATCGATCATGAGACATTGATGTATTCCCAGCTGTCATTGGTGGGAGAACCTGCCATTGATGACTGCAAGCCTCTAGGTACTCATAGGGCTCTAGGTATCATTTCCAGAATAGATGAGTTGAAGTCGATGGAAGGAGACTCACTAGAAGGAGATCATTAAGGAATATCTCACATCCAACACGAGGTACAAAGCAATAGCTTGATTATTAGGAGGAGCACAGACGAATAGGATTTTCACGAACCAATGACCATGTGTATCTCTCACATGCACCAAATGAAAGTAGTACATGAAAGAGACCCTCTTAATAGAAACCAATAAGGAAAATTTTCATCAAAGGAGAGGAAACCACCAATAAGTCTAATGGAATCCAAGACACTGCATGAATCCCAATGTGTGAATATATTTATTGTCATCGAACATAAGGGAAACCCCCCAGTTAGTGACCAATGAGGAAATGTCATATGTTGGGTTCAAGGTTACCTACCAATGATGAAAGTAGGCCCAGGGTGCAAGGTAGTACAACAACTTCATGTGATTATGAGATACACTGAGGCTATGGCCAACATGCAAAGTCAAGAGTTATGAGAAATGGCCAACACGGGATTTTAAACTTCGTTTGAACAAGATCATGAGACATATGGATAACTTGGGCAACATAGACTTGATAATGATCATTGATAAAATTTTGTGACGCAGGAGGCATCAACAAACTCTCTATAGGTACTGGAAGAATAACCCATTGGAGGAGTAAACTCTAAGTAACGATCTCAACTTCCTAGGGTCATGCTAAACCCAAACTTTGGATGAAAATGGACTCAAACTTTTGTGCTATGTTCAAATGTGACACGACTGTTGCTAATAAGAGATAATATTATTTTCCCACCCATATATTTTTGGTTTTGATAGGCCAAGAAATGTTATGATACAGGAGATGAAATAAGTGTCGCGACTAATCAACTAGTTCCAAGAATTGAAACATACCTATGCTTAATGCAAGGAATTTCATGCAGGGTTTGGATATTTGGGGAGATGTTTCCTCTATGGGTAAAGGGTGTCAAGCTGCAAAGGATATGTGGAAGACACTGCTTGGCTAGTGATGCAAATTGCTGAGGCAAGAGGCTTATAACGAAAAAGCGAGAACTGAAAATAGGCTCAACAATGCAAGCAAGATGATGGAATGCAATTACAACTTGACTCAACAATGTCCTTTTTCATAGATTTAGTCCCCTAGGCCCGAAAAAGTATAAAATAGTACCCAAGAGAACTCTTTTATCCAATGGTGACTAGAGTATTCCTTTTTTGTAATTAATCTACTTGGTCCGGAAAAGCAATAAACTTATACCAACTAGATGTCCTTTCAAAACCAGTTAATGAGTGTGAAAGAGACAATTTCACTCGACAATCTTTTCATTTTTTCGGGAGTCAGAAAAGAGCTTAACCAAGACTTAGGGGAGTCCCATAGGTAATGGTCAAAATGCTTGTGATTAAGAAAATGGGGTTCAAACACAAAGTCATATTGGGACTATAAGGAACTCTTGGTCCTATGGAATAACTTCTTCATGGGCACCAAATGATACAAATGTTCTAACTAGGGCACCCATGTTTGGTAAGTCTCTACCACTTAATAACGAAACTTCTAGTAGCAGTGAGAAGGTTATGTGCCACTAAGAAATGGGTTTGTACCTAAGGTGTATTGATCAAGGTTATAGGAATATACAAGAATGCAAAGTGGAATGAAAACCTATCATATATGACAGTGAAAGAACATACATGTTGGAGGCATGAACGGGTGGAATGACATTGGAAATCCATTAAAAACCTTGGACAAAAACACTAAAAACCAAGTCTTTCCACTGCACAATTAGTTCATAGGGCCAAAAATAGAAAAGAATGGGGTAAAACTATACAAAGTGGGTAAAATATATTATTTTAATAGTAAAAATAAGAAATTTGACCATACCATTTGAGTTTTTCACCCACATAGTGCTTTCTAGGCCATTTTGGCCACAATCTTTCCGTGGCGATTACAGGAGATATGATAAATAGAATCAACAACCGTCTGGACCAAGTAAGTACCCATCCCATTTACTTCCATTTCAATGGTTTACATTTAATTTTTAGTCCTTATTTTTTGAGTATTAGAGGACGTTACATGGAAACTAGTGTTGGAGTTACTTCACATACACCTAGGATTTATTTTTCCTAAGGTTTTTCCTTGTTTATTAGTCATAATTAGACATTATCTAGTCTCCTATATTTTAGGGGAGAATATTCCACCTAGAGAATATTCTTATTCAGTTGACACTTCAGTTTGACTAGTTGAATTGAGTTTATATGCTGCATTGGTTTTTTCACCATGCAACTTTCAGATCATCACCAACTAATGCACACTTTCCTTGGGATCATCACCATACTGAATCATTACCCTTGATTCTCTAAGTTAACTCCTCACTACTCTTTGTTCAGTCAGTTAACTGAAGACTAGTTGACTAGTTAACTCAACTAGGTAGCAGTTCACTCCCGTAACTGTTGGTGTGTGTCCATATCACTCTAGAACACCACTATGGATCATTAGTTACTCATGTATCCTATATCTATTGTAAACTATTCACTCTTTGAGTGTGGAATATGGTTAATGAGAATTCTTTCATTCTTTCCCTCCTTCTTCTTTCTCCAATTCTCTCTGCAACTACGTGTATTATTGTTTAGCTAGATCTATTCTGTGTAGGTTCAACACATTTACATGGTATCAAAGCCGACGAATTGCTAAGAAAAATCTACACCAGTTTTTTTTGCAGGTACAAAAGATTGAAGCCAACAAAAATATGGATTATTCGTCGGAAATACTTCTCACGCTTCATAACTATTTGGAATGGAAGCCAAAAAATCTTCTTCTTCTCAGATGCAGAGGCTTGTACCAAATAACTATGGCAATGGAAGTAGAGCCTGATTCTGTCGATGAGAAAAACAATTTTCTCAATAGACAAGACATGGCCATAGGATGTATCCTCTATTTTATTTCTCCTAAAATTCTCCATCAAGTATATGATGACTCACAAGAATCAACTCCAAATGAATTATGGACCAGATTGGAGGTTCTATTTGGGAATAAAGAATATTGTAAAGATTTCATGTAGGAGGTTGAACAGATAGAGCCAGAAGAGAAGCCATCAGAAGATCAAACATTTTATTATGAAGAGTCTTCTACATAAGTGTTTGCAGAAATTTGTATTCCATTAATTGAAGATGATGTCTACTCCATTTCAAATTTGTTTACTGAAATTTATGTGGAAGATATATGGCATGCATCTCAGGAGTCACATGTAGACACTTTTGCATGCACCATGCATGCATCTCAGGAGACAAAAAGAGAGCCACGTAAATCAGACTCCATTCTAATATTTTCTGAGCACAATTTGCATAAACAAATTGGATATTTGAATTCCTCTCGAGAAAATATCCAATTTCAAAAAACAAAATCGTCTGAAACGGAGTCCGAAAAGTGAAGTTATGATCGTTTTAAAATCAACAAAATTTCAGCATTTTTCCGGAAACGACCGCACGGTTTTCAAAATTTCATCCAAACTTTATTTGGATATTCTTAATTACAAGAAGAGAAAGTGGATATGTGTGAACATATCAATTATGCATCTACTTCATCAGATCCATGTAGACATCTACATTTTAAACAAAATCTTCAACGAACACAAACTTGCACAGTTGGGAGGTCTTCTTGGAGTGAAGGATAAGGTTGCTTAGCAACCGCGTTTTGTTCCTTCTCATTTTATTTTTTTATGAATTGTAATTTGAGAAGGGGGGGGGAGGGTTCCCATGAGGTTTTCCCTCTTTCCTTGTTTATTTCAGTGTATCTTTTGTATTTGGGTACCTAACATGGCCTCGTTGTCGGGACCCATTCTTTATTTTCACCATAGTGATGTTCAGGGGGTGTT
>JASDQU010101245.1:161717-173439 GCA_032191745.1 Picea mariana | reverse complement strand
ATAAGCATGTGATTGCAGGACCATCAAAAGAGGTTTGGATCGACACCGCTTTTGAGCCCGCAATTCACCACTTTCCGCCACGTAGCTCTTTCGCTATACCATGGTTTCAATTGCAGGACCGCTCAAGAATTTTATCGTTTGAGCATGTTGCATCCCTGCAATGAAACATGGGCATTGATCTGATTTCGATCTATGATCTGGGAAAGCACTACTTTTGTTGCCACACGCCGCTCTTAGATGGACCCTATGCCCTGCTACAAAGGTCAACGATTCAAAACTACTTCGGGAGTTCGGGCTTCGGGCATTTTCGATGCATAGCTCTTACAATCCTCTGGAGCGTCATATTTCCGGAGTGAGAGATATGGTGTCGCGTCTCCTCTTGTATTGGACGGTCAAGATTCACCTCGGGAGTTCGGGCTTTGGGCCTTTTTCTTCCACTTGCTCATGCAATCCTCCCAAGTGTCGAATTCTCGAAGTGTGAGATCTGGTGACATGTGTTCCCAGCCTTCAATGGCTCATATTTATTTCAAGACTTCAGGATGCTTCGCTAGTCATTAATCCTTACGCGACTTTTAAACTCTGACTGTCCAAGAGCCACTAATCTAAACTGTATACGGGATCTCCATCATTGAAACATGAACTTGTTTGCTTGCCTGTGTTTTAGCACGAAATGGATTTCTTTTGAATGATGTGCTTGGACGCTTCCTGTGCAGACCATGGACTTGGATGACATGCTTCCCTTGACAACTATATGTGATAACACCATGCTCAGACACTATAAATCCTAAAATATGACCATATCTAACACAGAAGATGCACTTGTGAGGGTTCAATAGAATGCAATAATAGCGACATATCTCAAATACTAGTTAAAGGTGAGTTGAGTGATCTACCCTCTTGCGAGAGTGAGTAGCGATATAATCTAGGTAAGCTTCAAAAATATTCTTAAGATCATGAAATGAAAAATATGTTGTTCCGGTGTTTTTAAGGCCGAAAGGAATTTTTCGATATGTAAAGGTACCCCAAGGAAAAATAAATGTCGTCTTGTGTTGATCCTCGGGTTTGATCTAAATTTGACTATACCCTAAAAATACATCTATAAAGGAAAAGACTTTGCTTCCTACACGCTTGTCAAGAATCTGGTCAATGAAAGGAGTGGGGAAGTTATCTTTAGGACAAGCCTTGTTTAGGTCTCTAAAATCCATACACACCAGGAAAATTCCTTGCTTTTTATCTATGGGAATGGGATTGGACACCCATTCAGTCAAGGGAATCGGGTAGATGAAACCAACATTAAGTAGCTTCTCTAATTTTTCCTTAATAGCGGGGACCTTCCTAGGATTAACAACTCTAAGACGTTGTCGAACATGTTTAGCATTCAGATAGGTTTTGATTTCATGTTAAATAATGTTGGGGTCAATCCCTAGCATCTCTTCATATGACCAAGCGAATACATCTTGGAATTCCTTGAAGAGATCGATGTAGATCTGAGTTTCTTTAGGCGAACAATCTGCACCGATATATACATTCTCGATTTTACCAGGGGTAGGAGAGACGTCGATTGCAATGGTAGGAGAAATATTATCCATGTTTCCTTCAGCATAAATTCCAAGCGTATCTAATCGAACCATGACATGACTGACCATCTCACTCAACGTAGATCTAAATTCATCATGTTCGATCTTAACAAGCTCTAGGAGAAAATAGGATCGATGATGCATATCGTCCCAAGGCTTATCAGGACCGAACATGGCCTCTAAGATGGATTTATATGAAGGTAAAGTATCGTCTAGGAAATAATGTGAAAAATATGATTGAGCATCCCATATGGACTCTAAAAATGGATCCACCTCATTCGTCTGGGAGGAGGAAGGATCCAGGTCAGCAACAATGTCTAGAATAGCCTGATACACAACTTCTGTTGCTAACAATGGAATTTTTATCCCAATGTGCAACTGACTTTCACACGACATAGTCAGGGAAGGTATGGTTCAAGGGTCATTGAAATACGAACTATGGAAAGGAATGAACCTCATCAACGACAAAGAATCACTGGAAATGGAATGAATATGGTGAATTGGTGCCATGAAATCAAAACTACCCATCAAGGAGGAATACATCCTAACACCAACATCCTCATTTTCCTACTGAGAATTATCAATCACAGGGACTGAAGGTCCAACTGATGTACTAGGAATAGCGTGCGCAAAGGACAACTGATCAATCGTCACTATATTCCCTTCGTGAGGAAAACGTAAAGTGCAGAAAATTGACGACACGACGGTTGTCATGGCATAAGTCCAATTATGCCTTAGTAGTAAATTGTAGTCGAGAGGTGCATCAACCACCTCGATGTCGACCTCCACAATATTTCCACCTAATTGGACCGGGAAAGTGGGAAGGATCCTATGGGGTCGAAATGAACGCCCATCAAATGTGGTCAACATAGTCATAGATTGAGACAGGGTCGGAGAGCCAATGGATTTCCAACAGGTTAGGGACATCACACACATCACAACACCTTCATCAATTACAGTAGGTTTGATTGTAATTTTTCATGTACCCCACATGGATTTGAAAGGCCATGTGGTAAAGTAAGAGAGGCTTAACATCTGTGACATCAAACTTGATAATCTTTTAGCCACAGGGGTCTAGAGATCCTAATGTAGATAACAAGGCATTTCTCTGTGCAGGACATGTTTGGAGCACCTCCAAAGCTGACATTGCACATGGGATTTGGCCCAAATATTTGACAATCGAATAGTTTTGGGTGGATCTAGCATTAGGATGTGGGCATAGTGCTTTAGTACTACTTTCGAAATATGAGGCAGAGGTTTCAACTTATCGATCTGCAAGGGTGTTTCCAGAGGAAGAGGAGGCTCTGGACTATGTGAAGAATCGTAATCATGAGATCGAGTGGCTACATCAATCTGAGACTTAACCATATTGACGCATAGATGGCCACCTTCATGTGTCGAGGAGTTTTGACTCCCACTTGACGCTTTTCCTATGTTGGATGTACCCGAGGCCATATGATGATTATATGGAAATGGGTTTTTCAACACAATGGGTGGATGCTATAAGAGCCTTGAGGCTTCCTCGATTTTGGGGCACAAGTGGGTAAGGTGATCATTTTTACAAAGTTTTAGGGAAACTTCACCTTCCTCTTCTCTTTATTTCCCTCACCAACATTATTATTCGATTTATCATTAGTATTATCGTCCTTGGCTTTATTATTGTTTTTCCCACCCTTAGAATTATTACCTCATCATTTCTTCTTAGTCCCTCCTAGTTGTTGGTTACCATTTGGGTTAGACGATGACTATATAGAATGCATATTCATTGACTGGGTGGTGGTGGAGGACGAAGTCGAAACCTGTCCTACTACAGGTTGTCTTAGAGAAAATTCTTTCAACTAGTTCATCACCAATTTTGTAGTCTTAGCATTTGCGGAGCCTATGATTCCATCGGCATGAGGTTCGATATTTTTTCTAGGATCGCAGTTTGACCACGATTTGTCAGGGAGAATTTCATAAAGAATCTAAGATTGAGCATATATAAGGTCCAATTGTTGGGCTTTGAAGATGGCTTCTTCCTCAGATGTTACTCCGAATATAGAAACATCCTTCGAAATAAAAGGCAACAAAGACTTAAGGAACCATTGCAATAGGAAGTATCTTGGTTTACACGACTGCACAATTTTAAAGGTGATTCGACATGAAATCTCCCAACTTACTTCATTAAGCACACTTGATGCACATGGAGTTGAATTAAGTGTGGAAGCAGAATCAGAAGCAAGCACTTAGAGGTTGAAGGGGTTGAGAAATCTGAGGATGTTGAGGGTAAATGTAAATGGAATAATATCATCAAGAATTAAAGAGGGCATAATGGAAACATGGTTGGAGATGAGGCACTTATTTTGGTAGTTTGATGCATATGCCAATATTCCTCCTCAAGACATGATGAACATGAGGAAGCTTCGGAGTTTGGAAATGGAGGGCTACCCTGGGTCAAGTCTATCGTTTTACACTTGCAAGTTCCAACATATTGAAAACATAACACTGGTTTGGTGTCAGCATCTACGAGAGATCTCTTCATGGGAATGGTTGCCAAACCTAAGGTGTTTAAACTTGATTTGTTGCTATGGTTTGAAAGAGTTGGGAATAGGGAATTTTGGCCAGGAAAGCATATTTTTAATGCTAGAGAAGTTGGTTCTCTACGATTTGTTTGATTTAGAAAGCATTGTAGGACCATCAAATAATGGCGTGTGGAATGAAAGTATGCTACCCAGATTCCTTATCTTGAACATAAGGAACTCTGAAAAATTGAGAAGACTTCTGGTAGGAATGGACAAGTTAATCAATCTAAGTACATTATTTGGTGAGGAAAGGTGGTGGCAACAAATAATTTGGGAAAATGATAATATCAAAACACATTTTGCAAAATTATTTAAAAATAAGTAAGCAATTTTCTTACACTTAATTTTTTGTTATACATAAATGTATGTAGGTTTTTCTTATAAATTTTTGCTAATCATTGTTATGCAATGGCAAATATGGCTATCTGTATCATTGAAACAATCATCCATACACTATAAGGGGGTTTCTAAGCATCCATGGATAAAGAAGAAGTTATTTAATTGAATTAAAGATTAAAGTGGGTGCAACAATTAGTACATATCGTAGAGGTTTTACCACTATAAACCTTGATATATTCTTCTTTGTGGATTTGGCTCTCTCTATTTGTTTTTTTGTGTATGAACTTTGTGTTAGACAAATGAGAGGTGGGGGGGCGGGGTGGGTGAATCAATTGTTACTGTGCTTAAACAATTATACCCATTTTAAACTCATTACGGAACACTCAATGATGATCAAAATAATTAAGGGAAGTAAGCAATAGAGTATTCAACATCAATCACACACATGAAGTATACAGAGACAGATATTCCTGAGTAAATGCATACAGGGAGAAAACCTCTTCTTCTTAATATGATAAGTAGTCTTTATTTTCTATACATTATCATTCTTATGAGCACCAACTCTTTGTGAGGCTATCACCTATGTTTTACAAGCTGCAACTTGTTGGGAGAACCAACTCCCTGGTTTCTCTAGCACCCACTAGAAGGAAGCACCAACTCCCTGAGTGTTCCACCACCAACTGGATGGAAGCACCAACTTCCAGTCACACAGGAACCAACTTGTATAACATAAAACAATGGTTCTCCCTTGCACCACCCTACCACCCTGGTTTTTTCTGGATGCAACCAGATGGAAGCTACAACTCCTTATGTTCAAGCACCCACTTGAAACTCTGAGGACAACAGTTCTCCCTAGCACCACCCTACCACCCTGAGATATAAATATTTGCTTGCTGAAACTTATTACAGTGATATAATATTTATCAATGGCTTACTAGTCTCATCATTGTTTTGCTACACTTCTCTGCTCTGCCTGCATTAGTGTCTTCCTGCTCGCATCTTCTTGCACTTTTTGTTCTTCTGTGTTTTATGATCTGTGCGCCATGTCCATTATATGCACTATGCCTCCCTTCTTCACTTTCACACATACACTTGGATGCCTTCTACCTTCGTGAATACCTATCCAACTTTATTTACAAAGAAACAACAACCTCTCTCTGTCATGACATTTTACTTTTATTCCTGCTCTCATCATCTGTTACACTTCGCATCTCCAACGCTCAAGTCAGGAATCTAAAAAATGCTCAAGAATCATGATTCCAATGCTCAGGAACAATGATTCAGTTAGTGTAACTAAATCATAACTGATCAACAAATCACGAAGTGAAACAACAACCCTTCGATTAGATTTTGTTTGATCAACGTCGTTGGATTATACATGCAGAGGCCCTTATGAATTTTCAATGTGTAACCTCCGATGTGGATCCTAGCAATGCTAGCTCCTTCCCCTATCTTTCATTGATGTGACCTTGGGCGATGATATCATGTTACCATGCGAATGCGGTCGTGACAAAAGGTGGTTTGAGATCAAATTGCGTTTTGCCCCACAATTTACCTCAAGCCTCCACATGTCCTTTCTCCAAAACTGTGGTTTCAATTGTGGCCCGCCCTTAAATTTTTAAAGTTCATGCACCTTCAATCCCCACAATGTGATGGGACCATCGATCTCATGATCTTGATGGTGATACTGAGCAGACGGTTCATATCTATCCTCTCAAGTCTACAGATCAGATCTATCCTTCCTAAATCAATGGTTGTGATTTACTTCATGATCTAGGCTTCAGGAGTTTCAAATCTCAAACCCTACTTTTCTCCGTATGCCAATCTTCCAGAGTCGATGATCTATGGACACCTATCCTTTTCAATCGACGGATCTGCCTCTACTTCAAGAATTTAACCTTTCAACCTGATCAACGGTTATGCGGCCCCTTTCTCGATCAATGGTCGAGATCTCCTTCGAGTCTCTGGACTTCTAAAATCTCAAGTCTCAAACTTTACTTCCCCTCGAAGTATGTGGATTACTTCCACATGTCCTCTTGGATCAGATGGTTCAGGATTACTTCGGGTCTTTACCCAGAGTCCACATGATTACACCATGTCTTTTCTGGATTAGACAACCCATATTTACTTCGGACGATCTGGCGCTTGAGATCTTCTTCGGACGATCTGCCGACTGATATCTACTTCATATGATCCAATAGTCAAGAATTTATTTCAGCTTTTCGGGTCTCTGGGCTTCGGGAATTTAAAAACTCAAACTAACGCTTTGGATCAGACGGCCCAGATTCACTTTAGATGATCTGACACTTGAGATCTTCTTCAGATGATCTAACCACTGAGATCTACTTCGGATGATCCAAAGGTCGAGAATATATTTCGGCTCTTCGGGTCTCCAGGCTTCAGGAATTTTAAAACTCAAACTGACACTCTGGATCAGATGACCCAGATTCACTTCGGACGATTTGATGCTTGAGATCTTCTTCGGATGATCTGACGACTGATATCTACTTTGGATGATCTGGCGGTTGAGAATTTATTTCATCTCTTCATCTCTCTGGTCTTCGAGTATTTCAAATCTCAACTGGAAATTCTTGAAGTGATTTCTTCGTAGTGTAACATCCTCATAACTTTAGACCTGAAACGAATGATGTTCGTTTGATCAAGATATTAGATCAACGACTTGATCTGTATGTGATGCAGGTTTGCCTAGGATTAAATCTAATGAATCTCCATGTTTTCTTATCCTTTCCTTCCACTTAATTCGATCTGATGACTGACGGAGATTTGGATAATCGAATTCTCAAACCTTGTGCCCCATTTATCCTATCCTTCACTTAACTTGATCTGACGACTGAAGGATATTCGGGTGATTGAATTATCAATCATTTTGGTTTGTCCCATGGAGATGTTGATCCTGATCACGTTTCTGTACTACGCTTTTCCTTTTGAGCTTTGATCTTTGCATATTTTTTGCTTCTCCTCCCGAGCTTATGCTTTTCCTATTTTCCATTTTCGTTGTTGTTCTTTCCATCAATGAAAAGCACACACTTCCTGTAAAACATGCCAACAATATCCTCTTTTGGCATTGATGGAAACCCTGAAAGGTTGCACTATTCTTCTTAGACCTCCAACTGTAGCATCCAGACCACACCTTTGCTCCCCCTTTGACAACAATGTCAAAGAAAACATGCTCCCCCTGAACTATTGTAGTACTTTTTGAAGGTATCATATATTCAATCAACACATACTCCCCCTAACATGATGGACTCTCTTAGGTGAGAGAAGGGATGACACCCAGCTTCTGATGGAGATATTCAAATGGTGTGATGGCTAGGGGTTTAGTAAATATGTCTACAATTTTTTTCGTGGCTGGAATACAATGCAGCTGAACAACTCTATTTGTAACCTTTTCTTTGAGAAAATGATATTTTATTGGTATATGATTAGTATTTGAATGAAGAATGATATTCTTGGAGACACTAATGGCACTGGTGTTATCACAGTGAAGTGGAATTGGATCAATATAAGTTACCTTCAAATTTGCAAGAGTTTGTATCATCCATAAAATCTGAGTGAAGCAAGTAGCAACAACAATGTACTCTGCCTCTGTAGTTGATAATGAAATAGATCACTGCTTCTTACTAAGCCATGCTACTAACAAATCACCTAAGAAGAATGCACCTCCACTAGTTCTCTTTCTCTCATCCAAACAATTTTCCCAATCAACATCTGAATATGCAGTTAATTGAAAATTTTGATTTCTAGGATACCAAAGACCATAAGTCATTGTACCTTTCAAATATTTGAATATCCTCTTGACATCTACTAAATGAATTTGTTTAGGAGCAGACTAATAACGACCTACCACTCCAATGGCTTGCATTATATCGGGACGGGATGTTGTGATGTATAGAAGACTGCCTATCATTGAGCAATATGTTCTTTGATCAACATCAGATGAAATATCATCTTTACTAAGCTTGAAACCAACCACCAAAGGTGTACTAACAGGTGTAGAATCTTACATTTGAAACCTTTTCAACATTTCTCTTATATATTTCTCCCGAGAAATAAATATTCTTTCAGACTTTTGAGTAATTCGCAGACCAAGAAAAAATTCCAGTTCCCCTATCATAGACATTTCAAATTCAGATTGCATGGTAGAAGCAAACCATTGTACCAATGAAGCATTATTACTTCACCAGCACAATGAGAAAATCATTGTCCTTTGTTTTGATATATAGGTTGCAGTCAATTGTTCCTCTCTTGAACCCTTTGTCTAGAAGATACTTAACCAGTCTGTAATACCAGGCACGAGGAGCTTGTTTCAACCCATATAATGATTTCTTCGGCTTCCAGACAAAGTCAGGGTTATCTGATAGTTGGAAACCTTCTGGTTGTTCCATATAGACTTCTTCTTTTAGATATACATTTAGAAAAGATGAATTGACATCCATTTTATAGACTTTAAACTTCTTATGACATGCATAGGAAAGAAACATTATGATGGCTTCCAATCTTGCCACTGATGCAAATGTTTCATCAAAATCTTATCCTTCAATCTGTGCATAGACCTTACAGACCAATCTTGCTTTGTTCCAGACAACTTGTCCCTGCTCATTCAATTTATTCTTAAAGACCCATTTGGAACCTATGACATTTTGACCTTTAGGTCTAGGAACCATCTCCCAAGTATTTTTTTTCTCAATCTGGTCAAGTTCATAATTCATGGCTTTAACCCAATGATCATCTTTGCCAGCTGCATTAAATTCTTTAGGTTCAAGCAAAGACATAAAGATAATCTGAGATTGTTTTGAGACATTATTCAACTGCTTTCTTGTTCAGACTCCTTGGTTTAGATGACCAACTATCTGATGTTCAGGATGATTCTTCCTAATAACTTTGGAGGGTTTCTTTGTCTTGATCTCTTGGTTTGAGTCCTGCAAAGCATTTGTATATAACTCAGAGTCTTCTCCTTCTGATTCTTGGACCTGTTCATCTTCAGCTTCAACTATGTCCTCTGTAGCAGACTCAATATTGCTCACCTCTCTTACTGGGACTCCTTCATCAACCTTTAAATCAATGCAATCAACTAATTTATACAATCTTTTATTAAAGTATCTATATCCTTTATTATTGGTATCATATCCTAATAATATGCCTTCATCAGCCCTATTATCATACTTGCCAAGGTTTTCATTATTATTCTTTATGTAGCACTTACTCCCAAAGACTTTGAAGTTCTTGATTGAAGCAGGTCTTCCATACCACAGTTCATAATGTGTCTTGTCACTATGTGGTATGAGGTGGGATTTTTTAAGAATATGGACTATTGTGTGTATTTCTTCTACCCAGTAGGTTTGATCAATGTTCTTCTCATTCATCATTGACCTGGGCATTTGCTGAACTATTCTATTTTGCCTCTCAACTACTCCATTTTAATGTGGAGTTCCTGGGATTGTGTATTCTCTCTTGATCCCATGTTTATCACAAAATTCCTTGAAATCACTTGACATAAATTATCCTCCTTTGTCTGATCTTACTGCCTTTAACCTGTTTCCAGTTTGATTCTCAGTTAAAGCCTTAAATATTTTAAATTTCTCAAATTCTTCAACTTTTTCCTTGAGAAAAGCAACCCAAGTGAGTCTGGAGTAATCATCAATGATCATCATGAAGTAGTTTTCCTTCCCTGTGCCTTCTTGTCTTTATGGTCCACATAGATTCATATGAACTGATTGGAGTGGTTTCTCTATTGAAGTAGAGCTCTTGGATTTAAACTGTCCTGGTTAGCTTTCCTACTTGACAGGGTTTACACATAGAATCTTATGGCTTTGATATTCTTGGAAGATCTTTTACTGCCTCAAGAGTTTTGAGCTTGATTAAGTGGTCAAAGTTTAGATGTCCAAGTCTCCTATGCCATAACCATCTTTCATCATGTTTGCTTAGATGACACTCTTCTATATATTCTTTCAGCACATATACACTATTATCTGTCCTTATGCCTTTAGCCACCACTTGTCCTGATTTTATAGACTTTATCTTACAATCTTTGGAAGTGAACACCACTTCACATCCTCTGTCACATATTTGAATTACACTAAGAAAATTATGTTTCTACCCATCTACAAGCAAAACATCCTAGGCTTTTCATTTTCCATTAATCAAACTCACCATCCCTTTACCCTTGATTTTACCTGGTTCATCATTTCCAAAGGTCACATTTCCTGTTTTGCTTTTACTTATAGACATAAACTTATCCTTGTCTCCAGTCATGTGCTTGGAACATCCATTGTCTATATATTAGGGGTCTTTTTGTTTTTGAGATGAAAGTACTAGACCACGCTTTTCACTATCTTTCTTTTTCCATGTGCTGACATTTCTAGCTAAGGGTTTTATCCTTGGATCTACTTTGTAATTATTCACATGGAAGTTTGCATCTTTGTGGTCGAAGTTATGACAGTTATGGCATTCGAGCTCATTGTTCAATATGTCAAAGTGATTGGTGCAACTTTGTCTACTCATTGGTTGTTTAGTTCTATGTTGCAAAGATTGTTTATTTCTTGATCTCCTCAGTGGCATGTCTCTAAACTTAATTTGACAATTTGCAATCTTATGGCCAAAATTAAAGCAGTAAAAATAATAACCATGAAATAAATTTTGGTACATGAAGGATGGCCTTCTTCTTGGCATTTGTTGCTCCATCTTCTGATATCTTTTTTTTTTTATCAGGGATCATCTTATCTTTATTAGCTTTTGGTGGCAGAGTAATCACATGGTCTGATTGCCTGCTGACTTGGAACTTGATCATCTTTACTGGCTCTTTGCTTTCTGTTTGTTTGTTGCTTGAACCATTTACATAGCCTAAAACAATCTTCAATAAAGGATATCTCTGTTTTCTCATAATTTCGTTTAGTTCTGCTGAGGCTTTAATGCTTGGAAGATTTTGGAGATACAATGCTTTAAACTTCTCCATCTCTTTTCTGGGTTTTACTACCTCTTCTTCCAAGGCTTCACATCTTTCCTTCTTCTATGATAACTGTTGTTTCAGAATGTCCTCTATTTTCTTTGCCTCTTCTAATTCCACTTTTAGCAGGGCAAAGTCTTCATCATGTTTTTTACTATCTTTCTCGAACTATATCAACAATTGTTTTTGCTTTTTCTTCTTAAATCTAAGTCTAGCAATTTCTTCTAGGGCACTAATCAGTTTTCCTTCCAAGTCAACCATGGATTCTTCATATTTAACAT
>JASDQU010101245.1:109417-126299 GCA_032191745.1 Picea mariana | reverse complement strand
AAAGGTAACCTGCTTTGATACCAATTGTTGATACTGAGAGGCGAGTGAATCAATATCAAGTACAATTAAAAACCTTTTTTTAACTTATACTTAAACCATTCAATTATATCCAATGAGCAATGAACAATAGTATAATATTTACACCAATACACCACAATACGCCATGCACAATATATGAGAAATAATCAATAGTTATTGTTCAAAGGAAGTAATGACTTCCATAGGTAGCTACAGCTTCCAAATGTGAAGGGAGGGATAAACATCCAAGAGGAAGATACAATCCTCCAATATCAAGAGAGATTTTAACTCTCCATCATTGCCCCTTCCTTCTACCCAAGAATATATGAGAGATAATAAAACTTCACATTAAATCATCACCATCAACCAACCATCACATAGAACCTGATAATGCTTCCCGAGACTTCTTCAATTTCTACAATTATTCAATTCTTGGAATACTATGATCCTGTAGATAATATTATTTAATTTATTCTCTGAAACTTCTCCAATTTTCATTCCTTGAATCCTCCCTAAAAAGAAGTTATAGAGAGAATGGTAGTCCTTGTTCAATTCTGGTTTATTCAGGAGACCAAACTTGTACAGAATGCCCCGCGCTCAATATTTAACATCAGATTCTGAAACTCATACACAAGAAACTAAAGTCCTTACTCTTTCCAATGCAATATTTCCCACATCATTTGGATTCTCGATGAAGAAGTTATGACAGTTTTACCTAGAACACCTGTTTATTGACTAGCTTCAGGACTGGTCACAAACCATATCTTCCACATAGTGTATCTCCATATTTATAGCGAATCAAGAGATGAAATGTTTACCAAAGGTAAATTGATATGTCTTATCAATACCATAGCAATTTCACCATCTGAATCGTTCTAGAAAACAAGTTATCACAAAAATGGTAAGATGACCTGAAAATAACATACCTTAGAACACATCACCAAAAGACTTCATCCTCCCTTGAAATCTGGCCTTCTTTACTTCTAATTTCCTCTGAAATTAGAATTGTATCAAATGAATGTATAATGATGTATATTTATACCATTTATGTCACTTCCTTTTAACATTAGGGCCGACCTGACACTTTCTTATTTTGTAATTCTTTTCTTTAATTATCTTTAGGGCCTACATGTACTTCCTTCTTCAATTCACTTTGTCATATTCAAAAATTCATTTCTCCTCAACCATGAGGATCCACGTGACGTGCCACATACCACCGGAAACAACATGATGTATACTATCCATCCATGGGTGTTTTTTATCGGACTAATTGGTAGGTGCAGACACTAACAGATCTCCCTAGATCCACCTGGATCTAGAACAAAACAGGACAGGACATGACTCTTTCCCTAAGTTTTGACCATTGAATTAGCTAGTAGGGAGGAACAAGTAACATACCTTTGTATCGCTTCCTAGGGTCTCTATTGCTCCCGCTTCTCTCCGGTGCTCTCATGAGATCAAGACCAAGACACCACAAACCAACCAAAGTGAAGATAGCACACTATATTCAATCGTCAACTTATGTATATGATCAAGGAATTACACAATAAAGTGATAATGACTTTATGGGAAAAGGACATGTCGCTGTATCATATTAATCGAAAGTAGAAGATACAACCTGATCACCTTGATGTCACAAGCTTCCTTTCGGTGGCTCTTGGCTCTAACACACACACTTTCTCAATCCTTGTATGAAGAAGATCAAATCCTCTTGATAGACTTGCTAGAGTGTCCAAGCTCCTGTTCAAGCTAGGTCCTTCACACAATTCTTTCACCAATTCTCCAATGAAACTTGCTTAACCTTTTCCATGAGAATTCCGTCAATATATAGGAAGAATGAGATGGTTACTTGGATAAGAATGATCCCGCAATATCAGGGAAACTAGTAAAAGGATAACCATTCGAATGCCAACCCATTCTTCTAGAAGATTCCCTTCTAGAACCATTGAGACTTCATCTTTTTCCAAGATTTAGAACAATTTCACACCCTAGCTATGTAGCACAGTGCGATTCACACCCTATATGAAGGCATCCTGCGAGAATGGGTCATTCTCGCACCCTAGGATATTAGCAACCTGCGAACTCTCTTCAAAACTATGTTTTCTGGGAAGAGATGAATGCCACTTTTCTCAGGAGAAAGTTCTTATTAGGAGCTTGAGTACATCATCATCAATACATCATCAATATGACCAAATTCATGGGTAACAGAATGCCCCCCAAAGTATGAGGCCGGAATCAGTGACAGCCGAAATACTTTGTAAACTGCGTGTGTGTGTATGTTGAAAACTAGGAGTGCACCTAATCGGAATCCTGCGAACAACCAAGCATATGCAGAATATCATATTAATTTTGAGATAGGCATTCCCATACTCAGATCACAGATGGATGAAATTATAGAAATAGGTCATGTCCAAAAATCATACACTGTGGATCCACGCCGTCAAAATATAGCATAGCCACCAGGAATACAATGTGGATCTATGCGAGAAAATTCAAATTGAGACGACATAGCCACGAGACATACAAAGTGGATCTATGTGTCGTAGATTATACATATTCCATCACAACCTGGACAAACAGATGATATCCAGGGTCTTCAATCCTGTCTCCCAAAAGTACGAATCTAACCATGTGATTACATGTATTGAAGTCGAACATGGTAGAAACCACTTGATTACCGGTCATTGATGAAATCGTTAACAAGTGCGAGGTAAAATCACGATTAATGTCAATGAATCCCAAGGTACACTAGTACAATCCATCGAATGTGAATGAATGAGTTAAGGTCGAACATCCGACGGAATCTTTTGATCAGGGGTCAATGATGTAAACCCACTGTCAAAAGCGAGGAAACTTGCCATTGAGGCATGCAAGTTCCAAGGTACCAAAGAATTTCTAAGTCTTTCTTTCGGATAATGAGATGAAGTTGACGGAACAAAACTCGTCATAGGAGGGCCTTGATGTATCCCCCATCAATGACACGAAATGAGTAACAGATTTTGAAGGTGAAACAGAGTATGATGTAAATTGGACTGGACACAGGGAAGGCCGACACGGAGAGAATGGACAACTGCAGATGGACGATGCAATAAAGGTTTCGAATGAACTTCTCTTGAACATATGAACGACACGACCAATGATTTGGCAGCATTGACTCAGAGACGATGCAGGGTATGACCTTGTAGCAAATCGAATGAGATACAAATGGATTTCCCAAACCGGCTTCAAATAATGAACAAGGGGGTGTCATGTTCAAAAGCGACACTTACTGCCAATTAATATGAAGATGATAACATATCCCTTTCCCAAATTTTCCCCCACCATTTCTGGCGAGTACCTCTTTATTTTTACGCAAGCTTGAGGAGGATAACATATGCTTGTTGATGTAAGCTCATCCTTCAAACGAGTCCCTCGGAGTATGTTTAACAAACCCTAGGAAGGAGTGGTTCGGTCCCATTGCGGGTCTGTTGATGTTTGTTTAACGAGTCCAAAGATAGAAAACTCGAAGGTTTTTCATGATTATAGAGTGTGGAAAAACACTTAAAAGGGAACTCTCTCAGTTCCTTTTTCGTAAAATAGTTTGATGAGACCAAAAAAGAGATAAACTATCGCCCAACAGACTCTTTCTTCAAATACTTTAGCGAGCGTGAAAATAGTAAGGTCGATCGGCTATCTTTTCATATTTAGAGAGTCTGAAAAGAGCTTAAAGAGGACTCCAGGGGGGTTCCTTTTTCGTATAACCTTGTTGAGCCCGAAAAAGTGATAAAAGTATGCTCGATCGCGTTCTCATGTATTTTCGAGCGTGAGAACGGACAAAGACCCAGCATGAGGTTTTGTACAAAAACCATAAAAAACAATCAAAACATGTGATAAAGAAGAAAAAATATGTCTGCATCCTTGTACATGAACATCGAATTCATTACGCTTGCAAACGTTACACTCAAAAGGGCATTAGGGATTAGGTTTTAATGAATAAATAATTATAAAAATTCAAAAATATGGTAAAAGTGAATATAAAGGGGTTAAAACTCTTTTTACCATATCATTTTAACTTTACCACTATTTGAGCCCAAAAATCCCTCTTTTACCCTTGAAATTCGACGTCAGATTGCGGTAGTTACGAGCATCATTCGACAAACCGTCAGTGACAATAAGGTAGGCTCTTTGTCCTCTACTTTTTCATGGTTTAATTTTTCAATTTCATTGGCAAAAACCACCATTTTGAGTTTGTTTTGGGGGTTAATATGGCGCTAAGCCATTCTCGCAAGTGGGCTACATGGGACTTGCGAGAATGGGTCATTCTCACAGGTGAGCCCATAGGCACCTGTGAGAACCTCTCACTGTGCCTAAAGGGCACCTGCGAGAACCGCAAAGTGTAAAAGTTTTTTAAAAATTTGCCCAATAAAAAGATGCCAATTTATGAATAGAGTTATTAATCTTCTTCTTGTGCTTCTTATGCAGTTATTTGGCCATCGCAATGGTTCTGGAATGGTGCAAAAGGGAGCACGAAGAAGATAATGCCATTGTCCGAAATCATCCACCCACCATTGTCACTTTGCGAAACTGTGGTCTTCTGAAGTACTTTCGTATCCCAGGCATGAGGGCCCAGATCAGGTTATTAGAGTACCTTGTGCATATGTGAGATCCCGATCAGCAAGTATTTCATGTAGGGGTCCATACATTGTCCTTGGATATTGAGGACATTTAATTCTTGACAGGACTGTCATGGCATGGGTACCATGTGAGCCTGACTGGTAGAAGAGGTGGTGGGCTACCCATGAGTGAGTACTACCGCTTACATTGTGTTCCAGAGGCAGAGAGGAAGAAAGGGAAAGTAGCTACTTGGGGAGTGTGGGATTTGACCCTCCACACGATTTTGTTCACCATTGATCGTATGGCTAGGAGATATACTCCTCACATGGCACTCCAGAGTTACTTCCAGTATGCCATAGAGTGTACTAAGCCTCGGGTTTTTAACTGGGCAGATGCAGTGCTTCGTAGCATGAAGAAGTAGTTGACCAAATGTAGGCGAGGTGACCTGAAGCAATTCAGGTACTGATCTTTGTTGGTGTCCTTCTTTCTCGAGAGGGTTTCGTTACTGAGGCTGCAGGTTGAGTGGGGTTTTCCATCTCCCATAGATCTAAGAATGCTGAGATGGTGTCAGCTCATGGCCCGACACATAGCGGGACCAATTGTCAAGTATGATGATACTTTCTTCGACTGGTTGCAACCACAGATGCTGATGGTCGATGATTATGATTATGCCGGGTTGGATTTCCGAGGAGATCTGGACTTGGTTTTTCCTGAGGGTGCTCAGTGGGGGGAACTTGGTAAGAAGTACACATTTTTTCTTTTTAAATGTTTTTGTGAATTTTATCATATGCAAATGTTTTTATATGTTCATTCAAGGACTAAATACAAAATCGTTTTTGATGACACAGATGTGGGACCTTATCGACCTCCTAGTACTTCTCCCATTCAACGACGAGAAGAGGTGGTTCCAGTGCCACGATGGGATGCCAAGGATTATGCAGTGGTGGAACAAAACCTAGAGGGTTTGACAACAGATATTCCAGACATGCCTCTTGGAGAGGTTCCACGACGTTATCAGTGTCATACAGTAGGAGTGTCAGAGTCCATTGGTTGACTGCTCCGTAGGGTTGCCCGGGCAGTCGTGTGTTACGATGAACATCATCCATGATGTCACTTTGTAGAATCTATAAGCTTCAGATTTTGACATTTTGTTCCCCGAACAAAACGTTTTTGTAAAAACTCTTTTGATCGTTATATATACATACAACTTCTACCAGTTTATCTCGTGTTATGTGAAAATTGATGTGATTGATTTATAAATGATCCAAATGTTTGTCTAATACATAGTTAGCCAATGCATCAGTTAATGTATTTAGACATCTAGGAATATGTTGATATTCAATATAATCAAAATAATATTCCAAGAGGCGAATTCACAAATACACCCGTAACAAAGTAGGACTTTGAATAGTATAGACATTACTTAACTGTAGTACTATAAGCTGCGAATCGAGTCGCACAACCAAATGACGGATTCCAAGCGAGATAACATCAATCAACAATTCGATAACGACGCTATACTCTGCAATATTGTTGGTCGCACGACCAAGACACACACCTTGTAAGGAGACAAGTTCGTTTGTAGGGGCATAAATTTCCCATGCAGCGAAAGCAAGGTTCTGAGTACTATGGCTAGCGCCATCAATGAAGCCAATGTAGGGTAGCGAAGACTCCGACATTTGGAAATCAAACACAATGTCACATAAGGGCAGAGACCAGATAACGACAAAAGCAAGCTATAATAACACACAAGAAGTATGATACAATACAAATACAAGTACTCGTGCACAGGTGATCTTATGCATAGTACTTCTTCAAGTACAACCCATTCCTAGGTTCGCTCAAAGGGATACCATCGTAATCTACTAACTCATACGCCCCTTTTTCCAAAACTCGTCTAACGATATTAGGACCTCGCCACATGGCTTCGAATTTTCCAGCTCCTAGCATATCTTGATCTTGTTCATAGAGGAGAACGAGATCTCCTTCGGAGAAAACGTGAGGCTTGACATGTTTGTCGTATTGGGCCTTGACATGTTTTTTCTGAGTTTCTATGACTAGGGTAGCATCGTGTTGAGTTTCGTCTAATCGCATAAGATACAATAGATGTTCTTCCTAAGCAGAAGTGTTTGGTAGGAGTTCAACAACTAGTTTTAAAGAGGATATCTCGCATTCAATCGGGAGAATGGCTTCCAAACCATAGACTAACCGGAAAGGTGTAAACCCAGTAGCGGACTTGACGGATGTCCGGTAAGCCCACAATGCCAAAAAAAACATTGTGTGCCAACTTGTTTTGTGAATCCCCATCATTCGTCGGAGCATAGTTATGAGAACTTTGTTAATTTCTTCGACTTGGCTGTTGGCTTGTGGGTAATAGGGTGTTGAGTTTTCATGGCGAAGACCCAACTTTTCAGTAAGTTCAGAAATCATGAAGTTTCGAAATTAGCTACTGTGATCAGTGACGATAGCCTGAGGGACACCAAAACAAGCTATGATGTGATTAAAAATGAATAATGTTGCGGTCTTTCCAGTGTTGTCAAATGTCAGCATCGCCTCGGCCCATTTCATAAAGTAATCGACGATGACAATAATGTACCCATGCCCCTTGACCGAGTGAGGGTGACATGTCAGGAAATTGATGCCCCATTTCGCAAAGGGACCAACGGAGACCACAGGGTGAAGAGGAGCGGGATGTGACCGTATCTTGTTATTATAGGTCTGGCAAGCATGGCATTTTTGAACAATGATTATGCAGTCATTAAATAAAGAAGGCCAAAAATACCCTTCTCGTAAAATTTTCTGGGCAGTAGCATACCCAGACATATGACCACCACAGGCTCCATAATGGCATTCATTCAGATCTTTCTCAGCTTCGTCGAACGTGAGGCAGCGTCGAAAAACTAAGTCAACCCCCCGACGATAAAGAGTATCTCCGATGATAATATATTGACGGGCTTCGTAGCGTATTCGACGTCGGTCAGTATTAGACAAAGTTGGCCGGAAAGTCTAGGTTTGGAGATATATAATGATATCACCATACCAAAGATCATCAGTGCTGATGAGGAAAATGGATTCATCGGGTAATGAATCAGTTGCTACATTTTCTGTGTCAAAATAGGGAAAGGTGCATATCAACTCAGCAAATACTAAGGACTTCTTGGACTTGGCGCGTTTGAATTCCAAGTCAAACTCCTGGAATATCACAATCCATTTGGAGTATTTTCCCCCTAGCAATTGACATAGGTGCGGACACTAACAGATCTCCCTAGATCCGCCTGGATCTAGAACAAAACAGGACAGTACATGACTCTTTCCCTATGTTTTGACCATTGAATTAGCTAGTAGGGAGGAACAAGTAACATACCTTTGTATCGCTTCCTAGGGTTTTTGTTGCTCCCGCTTCTCTCTGGTGCTCTCGTGAGATCAAGACCAAGACACCAAAAACCAACCAAAGTGAAGATAGCACACTATATTCAATCGTCAACTTATGTATATGATCAAGGAATTACACAATAAAGTGAGAATGACTTTATGGGAAAGGACATGTCGTTGTATCATATTAATCGAAAGTAGAAGATACAACTTGATCGCCTTGATGTCGCAAGATTCCTTTCAGTGGCTCTTGCTCCAACACACACACTTTCTCAATCCTTGTATGAAGAAGATCAAATCCTCTTGATAGACTTGCTAGAGTCTCCAAGCTCCTGTTCAAGCTAGGTCCTTCACAAAATTCTTTCACCAATTCTCCAATGAATCTTGCTTAACCTTTCCATGATAATTCCATCAATATATAGGAAGAATGAGATGGTTACTTAGATAAGAATGATCCCACAATATCAGGGAAACCAGTAAAAGGATAACCATTCGAATGCCAACCCATTCTTCTAGAAGATTCCCTTCTAGAACCATCGAGACTTCATCTTTTTCCAATCCTTAGAACAAGTTCGCACCCTAGCTGAAGGAAGCCTGCGAGAATGGGTCATTCTCGCACCCTAGGATATTAGCAACCTGCGAACTCTCTTCAAAACTATGTTTTCTGGGAAGAGATGAATGTCACTTTTCTCAGGAGAAAGTTCTTATTAGGAGCCTGAGTACACCATCATCAATACATCATCAATATGACCAAAGTCATGGGTAACAGTGTTGTATATGCATGTGCATTGTCCTTCATGTCCAAATACCTTCATCAATTTTGCGGTCCAAAACCCATGACTAGGGTTGACATCAATGACAACAACCAATCTTCCAATAGAGGATACTTGTTCTTAACAGTCACTTTATTCAACTGTCTGAAGTCAAAGCACAATCTTAGTGTTCCATCTTTCTTTCTCACAAACAAGACTGGGGCACCCCAAGGTGACACACTTGGGCGTATATACCCCTTCTTCAGAAGTTCTTCAAGCTGCATTTGCAACTCCTTCAACTCTGGTGTACTCATTCTATAAGGAGTCTTTGATGCTGGCGCTACTCTAGGCATTAAATTTATAGAGAAATCAATGTCTCTTCTTGGGGGTAGTCCAAGTACCTCCTTGAACACAACTTCAAAATCTTCCAAGACTGCATAATCCTCCAAATTTGGCACCTTTTCTCTAGGTGTCTCTTCCAAATGAGATGCAAATATTTGACACCCTTTTCTGTAACATTTCTTCAGCTGCAATGATGGAATTTCTCTAATGGTTACTGGCCTAGGAATTCCCTGTACTTTCCTTAGTTTCCCTTCCTCATCCAGGAAAGTAAATTCTTTGTTGTAACAGTCTAAGAGAGTGTGATGTTGGTCCAACCAATCCATCCCAATTAGACAGTCATAGAAACCTAAAGGCAAGATGTTTAAATCTGCCTTGGTGTTGAGTCCATTCATGTATATGAGGCATGACTTAACCATATCATTAAATTTTCTTCTGGCTCCTGTAGCCAGCTACACCAACCAGGATTTCCCATGCTTGCTTCTTGGCAATTGCAAACTTTCCACTATCTTAGGGTGTATATAACTATGACTAGCTCCTAAATCAATTAAAATAACAATGGTTTGGTTGTTGATCATACCTCCCACTTCAATCATGTAGGACCGATACTCTTCTTGCTTGTTGTCCAGGGCTGCATAAATCTTTGGCATATATCTGTCCATGTCCTCCATTGTTTCAGCTTGCTATACATTGTGAACGACCCTACCTTTTTCGCCTCTATGAGGACAATCTTTGAACCTATGATCTCCTTTACAATCCCAACATTGCATATGTGGCTTCCTTGGCCCTTGATTCCTTGTGTTAATCATTCTGGGTTCTTTAGGCGTTTGTTGTCCTTGTGGATTATTTCTGAAGAATAGTGGCTTAGCTCCCTTCTTCCTTTGATCCATATTGAATTTCTTATTGTCTTCCCAAGCCTTTTGGAAAGCTTACCTTGATTTCTGCTGATCATATAGGCATTTAGCTCACCTTATGGTCTCTTCTAATGTCTTGGGATCATCATACTGTATTTTGTCACTGATGAACGATGGCAATCCACTCAAATACCTTTGAATTTTGACTGTCTCATCCTTGATGAAAGAGACATACTTTAGTAGTTCTAGAAACCTTCTCTCATATTAATCTATGGTCATACTTCCAAGCTTGAGTTCAAATAACTCTTTCATTTTCTTGTCACAGTATCTCTTAGTCAAGTATTTCTTCTCAAAATACTTCTTGAATTCCCTCCAAGTAACACCTTTCTCTTTAATGTGTTGCACCTTCACAGGTTGATCCCCACCCCATGGAGGCCTTTCCTTTGAGTTGATAGATAGCAATTATACCTTCTGCATTAGAAGAATAATTATGAAATTGAAAATACTTTCTCATGCCCAACAACCATGTTTCTGCATCTTCATCCTTCTTGTGCTTGCCATCAAATGTAGGAGGTTTGATTATGTTCATTCTCCTCGCAGCTCATCCACCCCAGACCTCTTATACCTTCTGACAGAGGATAGACTTGAGTTGTTTCTTGCTCTCTTATTGGAATGCCTTGGGGAATGATGGTGATGTCTGCTAATACTTCTTTCTTTTCTTTTCTCATCCAAAGGCTTGTGACTTCCAGATTTTCTTGAGTCACTCTCCTTAACCAATTTCTTTTCTGTTCTGTTCAAGCTCTCCAATAACTTCATGTTGAAGTCATCCTGCTGCTCTTTGGCTCTCATAAGACTTTCATTATCAGCTTTATGGCTTTGGACATCCTTCTGCAAATTCTTAATGGTCTCAACCATATTCATGTTTTCATTCATTTCTTCTCCATGTCCGTTGGAGTTCGTTCCTTCAATGCCAAAATTGACATCCACCCCTCTGCTCTCATCTTGTTGATTGTAATTCCCCTATGCTTCTTCCATTACTATGGAATCCGCACTGGTATGATCTGATCTAGTTGTTGTTAATTTTGCAAAACATGTAGCCATCGAAACTTATCAGGCTAACAATTCAACAATTTATGAAAAATATGAACCATTTTGGTTCCATATATACATCAGAGTTATCTCTCTTGATTTCCTGGTGTTATCACCATGAAAACTATAGTTAATACCCAAGTCTTGAAAACATAGATGCGTGGTGCCTTCAGAGATACATCTGTGCAAGAAGGTGGTTTGTTGAAACCACTTTCGCCAAGACATGGTATCACGTGCTTCAACATGTCAAATCCACCACTCGTGGAGTGGGCGATAGCTAGTTAGATCACCCCATTTCACTCGTTCGGTACTTCGCAGCCATGTGACATCAGCTGAACGCCTCCATGTAATGAACTCAAAAGCTAATCATTCGAAATGGATTAGCCGAGCATGGAAACCCAACGCTCTTGTAGGTAGTCCATCTGCGCTTCATAATTGGAATTCTATAACTACCAATCCTCAAGAATGAAGGTGTTTGCTTATCCATAAACGAAGTAATCTCCAAATTTCTTGACTTTTTTCTCTCTGTAAAATCATTTCGGTATCCACAACCTGAGATACATGGACAAGGATAAATCTAGTGACACTGGTTATTCGGGCAACATGCTAGACTTTCCTGTGAATAAGGAGGAAAGGTTACTTGCGCACATTCTAGTGACTAAATTCCACACAGAGCCGGCTATAGACTCACAGTTGGAAGTCAGGATGAATCCCACTATGAAGGATTTAGTCATCAACAGGCCAGCTATTAAGAAGAAAAGGAGCAAGCGGTAGAAGAAGGAGGAATCCATGACTGAAACAGCCAAAAGTGTTGGAGAGAATCAACTGGTTTGCTTAGATTCTTTAAAGGAGGAGATCGCTAAGCTGGAGTGAGTCTTCAACTAAAATTAAGTATGTTTTAGTGAATTTTGAACAACTAGTAGTAGAGGTAAGGAGCACCAGAGATGATAGGCTTGTTCTTAAACGACCCTTTTTACAACAGGATAACTGCTATCATTCCCTTTTTTGTAATTTTGGGATTAATACGATTATATAAAGACAAAATAAGATTTTGGATTGTTTATTACAAAATTATATCTGGTGGTGTTATGAGTCTTTTTTTCTTTTATAGTATGCTTTTCTTGTAAGATTATATTTCACTTCCATCTTTCTCAATCAGAGGAATATAACACTCGAAATTCTTTTTAATTAATGCTCCGATGCGGTTGTGTGTTTCTTTTTCTTCTAATATTACGCAAATTAAACTCAGATTCATCGCCTTCCAAACGACTTCATGCACACTAAACTTCGACCTGTACATCCATATTTATCGTGCATAGCAACATCACAAGGTAAAATGTGTTTCCGCGCACCTATATCCACTATGCATTTCTTCTCCGTCATGCCGACAACTTGCGCACACTACTTTTGCGCTGTGCGCCAATATCCACTATGCACAATTTTGGTATCACGCACAGATACTCCACATGCATTTTGCCCTATGCATTGCACCATGTCAAAGTTCAAAATGTTCCATCGCGCACAATAATCTACGCGCACCATTGAATACACTATTGCAAGACAACTTATACTCATACTATGCGCATACCAACAAAACTCCTCTGTGTTATGAAATAATTATGCACCCCATGTGAACATTATTATGTGCATGCTCACCGCACAAGGATAAAATCAGCGTGTGCATCCGCACACAATATTCTTCCTCGCGGCGCCACAATTTATCGCGCACACTTGCATGCCAATGTTTTCAATGGACACTCCATGACTTGAATTTTGGTCACTTCAAAGTTACTCTTATGTGAATATTCGCTTCACTTGAACCTTTCTGACCCATCCAGGCTCAGTGTTGAAACTGAAGCTCTGATACCAATTTGTAACGTCCCTCGGCCACCCACAGGCCGGGGAATGCCACTCTAGAGAAATCTCTCATGCTCTGATACCAATTTGTAACGTCCCCCAATCACCCATAGGCCAAGGAATTCCACTCCAGAGCAATCTCTCATGCTCTGATACCAATTGGTAACATCCCCAGCCTTAAACAGGCCGGGCCATGCTACTCTAGGGAACACTTTCATTCTCTTACTACGAAACATAAGGTAACATACCCAGTATTCAATTGAGTTATGCCACATAAATTTTCTCTTTAAACTACATGCAACTTAAACATATACATACAACACTCTTGTGGAAGATTTACATATAAACATAAACAAACAATTACATTCTATAATATACGATTTCATACTGAAATAACAGTAAAAAAAGATATGCAACATATACATGTAAATACCCATAAACATATAGGCAATTAAAATCACATATATGATAAATCGTAACATAAGCACGTAAATAACAATGCAACATATAATTCTATCATACAATTGGTACTTGTCTTGGAAATATTTTCACCAACTACGTACAGACCATCCACGAACCTCCCAGCCTTAGACTACATTGTTCATCACTCTCAACAGTGAGTCACCCTCAAGCTGGGACTGAACTCCACCCGGGTAAAGGGTTCCTAACTAGGATAAGGCTCATGGACAACATGAAAGACTCCATCTCATGTTCTCACTCAACTAACAACCTACAACCTCTCATTCCCCACATTCCTATCCCACCCAAGGAAGTGTGCCCCTTCTCTGCTCAACATTCCCTCAGCTGCCCCACTTCCCTTCAAGGGCTTCATCAACAGGCCGGACCGGAACTCTCAGAGCACTATAGCTGCAGTTTATCACCTTTTGGAGTCAATCCCCAACAATTATCTCGCTCAGAGAATTGTTCACGGGCCTGAAAACCCACCTCTTCAATTTCCCATGGGCCTGACAACCCGCTTCTTCAATCCCTCTCCCAAGCTAACCAAGTACACCAACCGAAAAAGGTTAAGGAACAGACTTAGATATAGTGAAATGGATGTCTCAAGGATAATGAACTGCGTGAGTCAAATGGTCATGGAATCATTGACTGGACAAATGAGTGATGGAAGGAATCACCATGAAAATTGATCGTGAAAGTGATGGGAGAATGATGGTTAAGCTGCTAGTAAGAATCCTCATGAAAAAGTGACCAAATGAGCTAAGTCCCCACGATATGAATGCATGTCCCCAACTTGACACTTGTCATGTTGGAAGCTACTTTGGTCCACTTGTCCCCAACTTTAGAACTTAGGATAAAATAATTATCCATGCTTTATGTTTTAGGAAATATTGGTATAATATGGCTTCATCTCTCTAGCTTAGCCCTTTCCCATAACATTTGGCCCTCCCTTTCCCTAACTGGTGAAGTTCAGTCCCCCATCTCTTTTATCGTGGTTGGTTTGCGTGCAATGATGTATTTTATATTAATCACGAGACATGTACAAAATAGGCACACTGGCCTTTAACATCTAGGTGCTTCGGCCTAATACCAAAACATAAACATCCCAGCTTATAATAACTGGCTCACCAGCCTATAAAACATATCATATACACGAGGCTCGCTGACCTCCATACTAAATGCACAGTATCCGGGAATGTGTACACTACATATTTGTATTGCGCAGTTCATGCGCTCACTATGCCATGGGAGGTGCATTACAAAATGATGTCAAAACAACTCACCAACATAAGTACACTTATATTACATTCACAAAGTGACCTATCTTTCCATAGTTAAAACATTTGAAGGGGAAATTGCTTTGGTACTTGCCTGATCCCTTCTTTAGCCTTCTCACGAATTTTGCTTCCATTTGATCAGGATCAGAATCCTCATTCTTATATKCTTTAAATGATGCTTCTCTAGAGGTGGGTTTATATTTACCTATTCTCATTTCATAAGCAGTCAGAGTTCCTAGGAGTTGGTCAATAGGCATAATTTTAAGATCATTCAGTTCTTCTACTGCAKAAACTTTTGGATTAAATCTATCAGGGAGAAATCTTAAAATCTTCTGAACTAAAGAGGCTTCCTCAATTTTTTCACCAAGTCCTTTCATTGTGTTAGCACTCTGTAATTTGACCAAGGCTATAAGGCAGTCACAGAGGCAACATCAAAACCGCTTCGAGTCTTGGATCTAGCCCTCCAAGACTCAGAGAGGGATCTCTCTGTCTAATATAGCTTTGTTTTAATAGGTATTAAGCTAGTTATGCAAGTGTGGGGTTGGGGTTTTTAAATGGTTGTTTTGGAACAGCAGGGAGGGCCATTGGGCAAATGGGGTCTGCACTTTAACATGTGTTTCGGGTTTTTAAATGGTTGTTTTGGAACAGCAAGGAGGGCCATTGGGCAAATGGGGTCTGCACTTTAACATGTGTTTCATTCTCAGATCTGGACAAAGCTCTTACACAGGGCAAGGTAGCAGAAACATTGGATCGAAATAAGTTTTGATGTTGTCGATTTGAGGAAGAAATAGGGGAGGAAAAAACCAAGCAAAGGAGCAGCGAATAATTCCTTAACTGAGCTTTTTAGACGAATAACATAAAGATTATCAAAAGGACAGATGCAGAGTATTTGCTAATAAATTTTGCTTTGTGTACTTTCTTCTGACAATAAGAATTGAAAAACAAGTGGAAAGAGGAAAGGAAAATACTTTAACAGAGAAAAAATGCCACCAATACATCCACACAAGAATCCTGTAGCAAAAATCACATGCCCATCACTGATTGATCATTTAAAATTACAGAAAGAAGTTTTCTGGCCAAGCACAGCCCACAATCAAGCCAGGGACCTCACAGGTCGAACCCTTTTACATTAAAATCCTATGAATAAATAGGATATATCATCTCAATAAGTTCCGTAAGTCGGTTTAACCGCCTCGGCCAAAAATAGCCACCACTCCCACAAAATTTGGAGCTTTCTGACATGAAAGACGGACTGGTTTTCTGCGAAAAAGGGGTCCGAACATACATTTTTTTCTCTTGAACGATGACACCTGGGTGAAAAATAAAGGATTTTATTTTATATGGGCATGTGCTGGACAAAAACCTCCTTTGGTTTCGCCAAATTCGTCCCCAGTTGGCCGTAACAACTCTTGCAAGATCGGGACTGTAACGGAAAATTGAGAATCTGGAAAAATGGGCCTCGAAGATGTCTTCGATTCTCCCTAATCGTAGTTCCATTGCACAAACTGAGAGAGTTTTTTGTTCTTCAGCCCGTGATGAGAAAAAACCTCTCTCATATTTTTAAAATCCATTTTTGTTTTCCCAGAATCTCATCCGGAAGACGACATGCTGAATAGGCAAAAAATGGCAAAAATTGAAAAAGGTGGTTTTGTTTTCGGGAAAGCGGTAGTCTGGACCCCCCCTGAGGTGGTAAGAGGTTTTAAGGGGGGGGGGGCTCCGCAGGAATAGGATCGTGCCATGTGGAGGGGGAGTAGTATTGAAAACTACTTCATTCCAGACCCCCCCCCCCTCTCGTTAAATTCTGGATAGTGAGGGGGGGTCCGGAATTTTTATGGACCGTTGATTAATTTGTATGGGATAGTGGATGGGGGCGTTGGTGTTAAATGTGAGCGGGAGTCTATGTAAGTGGAGTGTGACGTGAGCTGTGGTAGGTGTGAGTGGGGTAGGTTAGACTTAGGTTAGTTTCATATTATGTTTTTTGTTTTTATTATATTATGTATTTTATATTTTCTGTTTTTATATTATGTGTTACATTTTGTGTTTTTTATTTTTGTTTTTTAATGTGTTGTTTTTTAATGTTTTGTTTTTTATTATTTAATGTGTTTTATATTGTTTTGTATTTTCTTTTTATTTAATTTTTATGTTTTTGTTTTTTAATTTGTTTTATTTAATGTTTAATCAATCCTAATTACTAACATATTTATTAAACTAATTAATTAATTAATTAATTTATCATTAATTAATCCAGTTTATTAAACTAACTATATTAAAT
>JASDQU010101245.1:75688-93147 GCA_032191745.1 Picea mariana | reverse complement strand
GGTGGTGGGTAATCGAAGGTACCCATCAAAGATGGGCACAAACCAACCCCTACGTTGACCACGCCTGGTTGAGGATTATTAATCATCGGGACCGTGGATGCCCCCAATGAAGGGTTAGGTCTGGAGAAAGACAATTGATCGATGGTCACAATCCAGCCCTCCTGTGGAAACAACAAGACCCAGAAAACTGTAGCAACCACAGTTTGCATGGCATAAGTCCAACTCCTCCCTAACAAGAGGTTATTGTCGAGGGGCACGTCGACTACTTCTACCTCGACACACACGGTCTTCCCTCCTAACTGCACGGGGAAAGAGGGAATGATACCATGTGGTCGGAGCGAACGACCATTGAAAGCAGTGAGGGGAGTAGGTGACGGAGACAAAATGGGTTGGTCAATGGCCTTCCAACATGCCAACGACATAACGCATGTCGAGGCACCCTCATCAACCACCATGCGAAAGATATTCTGAGTAAACGTTTTCATGGGATAATCCACTACTATCTGAAACGCTACGTGGTAAGGCAGACGAGGTTTTAAGTCGGTTGTATCCAGCATAATTGTACCCAGATTACAAGTCTCGGTAGATCCTAAAGCGGTTAACAAGGCTTTCCTCTGGGAAGGGTAGCTTTGGAGGACCTCCAAAGTGGACATCGCACAAGGGGTTTGTGATAAATCTTCCACCACAGAATAGTTCTAGGCGACCCTTGCGTTTGGGTTGTGAGAAGATTTTTTGAACGCACCTTTTGGGATGCGTGTCATTGTTTCKCCCAACATCTTCTCAATCTGTAGAGGAAGAGATGGGAGTTCAGCTTCTTTKCCCTTCTCAGAAGTGCTTGGTTTACTATAGTCATGCGCTCTAGTTGATGTAAAAGCATCACCCTTCACCATATAAACATTCRCAGATGCGGGGTTGTTCGAAGACGGAGAGGGTCCTTGGTTGCCCCCTTCTGTGCTTGCAGAGGCTTGGGTTAGAATTTGCCCATGTTGAAATGGATTGGTTAACACAATAGGCTTTTGTTGCATCACAAACTTTTGGGCTTCTGCAAGCCAAGGACATAGATGGGTCTGGTGGTCTTCCACGCACAAGTTGCATTGATACCTCGCCTTTCATTTCTCAGTGTTGTCCCCACCAGCATTATCGGTAGGTTTTTTATCCCCCTTACCCATCTTTCRTTGTTTTTTCTTTCCTTTTGGTTGTTGGGTGGCCTTTGGATTAATCGATTTCACTGTGTGTACATCCAAYGTTTTGGTARGGGGAGCAACCAAAGCAGTGGTTTGGTCGGCCGCTRTGTGTTGTATAGACAACTACTGCAACTACTTCGTCAATTGCTCAGCAAGATTTGTTTGTGCTAAACCAACAATACCATCGGCATGTGGTCCAACTCTCTGTCTGGTTTTATCAAGTATTGAGTGTGGCGCATCTGGCAAGATCTTGTATAATAAACCGGACTGAGAATAGATTAGCTCAAGTTGTTGAGCTCTCATGATGGCGTCTTCTTCGAAAAATACTCTCGACATCGCGACGTCTTTGGATAACTGTGGGACCAAAGACTTAAAGAACCACTCGAGCAGGTATGATGGTGGGATTGGTACCTTAATTAAATTCTTTCGACGTCTCCATTCTTGGATGTGATCAGAGATATGGTCCGCTTTTGTTTGTGCGAAATTGGCCAGCAATTTGGTGCCAGCGTCGTATCTCACAGGTAACTGGAAATGGTTTAGAAAATCCATCGCCAGTTCGTCGAAGGAAGAGTATCTTGAGCGATCGAGCTCAACGTACCATTTCACAGCACTCCCAATGAGAGTACGTTGAAACAATCGCAACTGTACAGAGTCGCCTTTTAACGAGTTAGATGAGCAGCAAAGATGGAAGGTAGTCACATGATCTCCTGGATCTTCGTTAGGCTTGGCCTCGAACTTTGGGATGTCCGAAGGCAACTTCGTCGACATAGGAGGCCAATGCAGATCGTAATAGATAGGGTCATTCAACAACCTTGTCAAGTCTGGCAAATGCAAGGTTGTCAGGAAGGGTAGTTTGGGTTGTTGGTGATAACCTGGGAAAAAGGGGCCTGGAGTTTGACTAGCACCAGGTTGCCAGGAAAAGTTCGGCTGCTAGCCTGGGTTCTGGTAAAAACCATGGCCATGGCTAGCGTATGGATTTTGCATGTGAGGAGACATCATCGGCTGATTTCCAAAATAGGACATAGATGGTTGGGCATGCATTACATTCGAAGGAATTTGGGAAGGGTTGCCCCATGTCAATCCCATGGGGATAGGCATAGTACTTTGTCCAGGGTTCCATTGATTGTGAAAAGAATTACCCCAGATCGGCATTCCTGACGAGGGAACGAATCCCTGCCAAGAATTCGAAGGCCCTGATGTGGAAGAAGTTCCTGGGTGTGCCCCTTGTGCAGGAATAGTACCCTGCATAGGAATAGGTTTTCCTAAACCGGGGTTGCCCCTAGTTTTGAAAGTAGATGATGAAAAGGCATTGTTACCAAATGCATCGAAAAAAGAAAACAATACCGAACCTACCAACATATTATGCGAAGGTGGTCCTTGACTCCCTGCTCCAAATAAACTATGGTGTGCAGGCGGCCCGGCGGAAGGCTGGTGAGTGCCACCGAGCAAAGGGGACGAAGGAGGGATATGACCTCCTCCGTAAGGGAAAGAATTAAAGGGAGCAGAAGTGCCCCCCATGTGGCCTTGCAAAGGAGCGTTAGAACTCCCTACCCCTAGACCTGAAGTCTGTGAAGTGGAGTAGGAAAGTACAGGACTTGTACCTGAACTAGGCATCCCGTATGAGAACGGAGGGCCTGTCACACTTGGTTGGAAAGGGGTTGTGGCTGTTGTGAAATATGGGATTGGACCACTGTGCGATGTAGAGGCAGTCGAGACCATGGTGGCTCGGACCGGTGACGGTGGGTTAGGAGGTGGAAACTCTCCTATGGTGACAACCGTAGTGGGAATTGAAGAATTCCCAGAAGGAGTAACAACATTTGTTTCCATTGCTGCGTGCGACACTGTCTGGCACTTGTAAGGATGAACCGGTAAGATGGTGGGTGCTAAAAGATCAATGGTGGAGGTTTCAACTAGACCAAAATCTTTTGCTCCAAGGTCTAAAACGGTCGATTCCTCCAGATGTTATTCAGGAACAATTTCTTATGACCCGGTCACTTCGAAAGACCCTTGTTGGTCTAGCTTTCGCCTTAGTGGTGGCAGAGGTGGCTTTAGTGTAACCGGTGGCATGCCAAGAATCCTTTGTGATCGGCGGAGCTCATGATCCTCCACTGTGTGAGAAGATCAAAGACACTCTAGGGCGTTCTAGTCGTTCAAAAACAACACACACTAAAAAATTCCCTATAAGATAAGACAGGAAAACACTAAATTAATTGGAAGAACAGTTACAAAAACCAACACTAGAGCAACTTACCGGTGCAAGTGCAACTCGAACACGGAAGCACCCTCCAAGTATACTCTACAAAGCATGGCCCGATGTCTATCCTAGGTACCGCGGTATACCCCCGCAGTCACCTGTGTATGTCCCTAAAAGGATAGGCAACTAGGTTGCCAACGCGCGAACAATCACCAAGTGGGTACAATCAAAAGTCGGGTAGACCACAATGAGCAAGGTATCGAGCCCGAAAATTGTCAAGGGTATCGAAAGAAAGTGGTCCGGAAGACAACTGAGGACCTCGAACGGATTTGAGACCCATGAAGCTCCGTTGCAAATGCAATCGACGAAATCCCAAAACAAGCCCTCTATATGTGTTCTCCACTACGATTGGTCTAGCTTTGGAGGGGTTATCTCCACTACATTTATGCACGTGACCTCATGTTTATCCCCTATGTTAGAGGGGGGTCCCGGANCTAGACTTTGACACTCCCTAACTCAGACTCCAATGTTTGATTTTAATGGCCTTGAAGAGTTTCCTCTCCAACCTAATTCAAGGCCCTAACCCTAAACTAGTTGGTTGACCCTACAAACATAAAAATTCTAATGAATTTTAGATTTAGTGTTAATTTTATGGCTTGTCTTACGTCAAAGGCTATGAAAGTGAAACTAATGATGTTTGAAAGATGACAGTAAAAGAAAGCTTGGAAACAAAAACTTTTCTTTAAACAACTTTTCAATTTTTTTGTTTTTTTTCTAAGATCTTTGAACATCAAACTCAAAGCAGGATTTCACTCGACTACGAGCTACTTATGATCTAAGTAAACTGTCAAGAACTTATGAAAGCAAAGACTTTTCCCTGGTTACTAATGCAAAACAACACTTTTTAACCAATCGAAGAAATAAAAGTTTTTTTTTTTTTATTTGAATGCTCACAAAGCAAAAAAGGAAAAATACCAACAAGTCAAAACCAATAAAAATTTCTAGCCTAATTGCAGATCGCAAAGAGTCACGTCAAAAATCACACACAAGTAAATTTTTAAAAAATAGACTCTCACACTTGTCTAAAAACCCTATAAAAGAAAATTTTCATGAAAACTTCTAAATGAAAAAGAAAGCTATGGCTGAGATCAAACCTAAGCTACTGACTGCTATGACAGAGACTCAAAAACCTGAGAGGTATACACATCTATCAGAGAGCTATAACACAAGTCAAACCCTTGTTTGTAGGCCCCCTGAAAAACCTAATCCTTGGGATGGAAACATAATAGAACTAGAACAAACAAGATCTATTGTCGTGCAACCTTATCGTCTGCATTCGGGTTGCAAAATTACTACATATTTCTTCCTATTAAGAATTTGGGCATTTCACCACTGCAGTGTTATTCAGTTAAGAGTATAACTCTGCATGAGTAAAAAATAATAATAATATTAAAAAAATATAAAATTGGGGCCTGCCCCCACCCTTATTTGGGACCTATCCCATTGGACTCCTCTTTTCGTTCTGATCATAGTAATACCTATCATTTTTCAAAAAAAAATAATGGCAGAAGTTTCCTTAGACACACACTTTTATTAAATAGGAAAATAAATTACATATGAGAATTTGCAAGAGTTTACACCCAAACACCTCAACACTCTTGCAATGAGCTATATATAAGCTAAATGTCCTAACTAAATCCAGTTATGGAACACTTATTAAATAAACAAGTGTCCATTTACAATAAATGTTATCTTAACAATCTTCTAACTATACTCCTAATTTAGAGCCTAATATATGACACCTTTCTAGAGTCATATCTTTCACAACAATACTCTATTTCTAAATGTCTCCATTTATTAATCAAATATTCTAGATTATTAATTTATTATTCTAAATTAATAATTATTTTATCAAAGTATTTTAAACTATGATATTTGTATTTTTTATTATCTAACATTCCCCCCTCTGATCCAAAGATACATTACAACAGATACCAAGCTCATCCCTGAACTTAGTAAATTTTATTCTACCAAGAGGTTTCGTGAAAATCTCAAAGATCTGATCTTCTGAAGGACAATAAATTGGCTTGATGACATCCTTTGCAATGAGTGATCTGATATGATGATACTTGGTGTCCACATGCTTTGTCTTTGAATGAAAAATTGGATTCTTGGCAAGCTTAATGGCTGACTGGCTGTCGATGAATAATGATGTAGCTTCTGTTTGAGAAATTCCCAAGTCCTGCAAAACTCTACGTAACCAAACAATTTCACATGTTGCTTCCCATGCTGAGATGTATTATGCTTCTGTTGTAGAAGTGTCAACTGTAGCTTGTTTATTACAACTCCAAGACACTGTTGTTGAACCCATGTTCATTAAATAACCTGATGTTGATGCTCGATCATCAATACTTCCAGCAAAGTCAGCATCTGAAAATCCACCAAGTACAAAATTTTTAGTCTTTTTGTAAAGAAGACCAAAATCTTTTGTTCCTTGGATATATCAAAGAACTCTTTTGGTTGCATTCCAGTGGTTGTCCCATGGTTGTTGCATGAAGAGTGAAAGAATACTGACTGCATAAGATAGATCCGGTCGAGTGTTTGTCAAATAAATCAAGTTGCCAATCAACTGTCTATAAATAGTGTTGTCTACCATTTCCCCCCCTTCAAATTTTGAAAGTTTCAAGTGTTGTTCCATAGGGGTAAGAGATGGTTTGCAATCCTGCATTCTAAATCATTGAAGAATTTCTGCTGCATACTTACTCTGAGAAATGAAAATATGAAGTGGACGTTGGAATACTTCAATTCCAAGATAGTAGTGAAGTAGTCCCAAATCTGTCATCTTAAAACCTGCATGTAACTCCTTTTTCACCTGTGCAATGCGATCATCATTATTTCATGTAATGATCAAATCATCTACATACATAACAAGAATCACCAGATATGGACCCTGTTGACGAATATAAAAAGTATCATCAGATTCACTTCATTGAAAACCAACTTTCTGAAGATATTCATCCATTTTGGTATACCAAGCTCGGGGAGCTTGCTTTAACCCATATAAAGCCTTGATTAATTTGCAGACTTTATGTTCTTTCCCTTCAATTTCAAAACCTGGTGGTTGTTGCATATATACATCTTCCTATAAGTCTATGTTGAGAAAAGCACTTTTTACATCCATTTGATGAACTTTCCAACCTTTTTGAGCGGCCAATGCAAGTGTTAATTGGATAGTATTCCATTTAGTTGTAAGATCAAAAGTTTCCTCATAATCAATGCCTTCCTGCTACGCAAAACCTTTAGCCACAAGTTGTGCTTTATACTTGTCAATTTCTCCATGTTCGTTGTATTTAATTCTGTAAACCCATTTGCATCCAATGGGTTTAACACTTGTAGGACAATCAACAAGTTTCCAAGTGTTGTTATCAATTACTGCTTGATACTCTTCAACCATAGCCTATTGCCATTATTTATGTTTTACTGCTTCTTTGTATGTGGAAGGTTCAGTAAAATCATTTGCTACCAAGGCAAAATTTCCTTCACTGTTGTGTGATCCCCTTGTTCCTGTTTTATTCTGCTCATCAGGCCTTACATCTTTCAAAAGTTGAACTGCCCATTTTGGTAATTGATGTTCACTTGTTTGGGGATCTGAATTTTCATTATTGTAAATTGGATTAATGTAAACTGATGTTCGTCGATTAGTTGAAGATTCTGGAGGTGGAGAATCATTGTCAGATGAACTACCGCTACTAGGAAAGTCTAATGAACTGCTGGAAGACCCAGATTATGTTGTTGAAGTAAATGGACTGGATGTATCGTCTTCAGATGAAGGAAAATCAAGTTCATACCAATTATGTGAATTTGGTTGACTTTGCATTTTTCCTTTTCTTTGATTGTCTTTAATTTCTAACTTTTGAAGAAGACTTTCTATTTCTTCGGCACTCTTACTTTCGGTTTCATCAAAAATTACATCCCTGCTTACAATAAATTTTCCATTGGACAAAATTCGGTACCCTTTCTTCTCATCAGAATACCCAATCATTGTGCATTTCAAGCTTCTTGAGTCAAGGTTAGTTCGTTTTTCTTTCAAAACTAAGGCATAACATACTGAACCAAAAACTCTAAGATGTTTAACTTGAGGTTTGAAACCAAGCCATGCTTCATAAGGTGTGATTCTGTCCAAAGAAGCAGTTGGAGATCTATTCCTTAAGTAGATAGTTGTATGGATTACTTCTGCCCAATATGTAGAACTTAACTTTTTAAAGGTTAACATGGATATCACCATTCCTAACAAGGCGCGATTCATTCTTTCTACGACTCCATTTTGTTGAGGAGTTTAGACATTTGTAAGATGTCTTCTTATCCCATTTTCTGTGCAATAAGTTTTGAATTCATTCGAAGTGAATTCCCCTCCATTATCTGTCCTGAGAATGCCTATTTTTCCTTAACTTTGTTTTCAACAAGTTGACAAAATATCTTAAACTTATCAAATACTTCTAACTTTTTCTTCAAGAAGTAAACCCAATTTATTCTACTGAAATCATTAATAAAGAGTAAAAAATATTTGCAACCACCTAAAGAAGTTTCTAGTGGTCCACAAACATCATTGTGAACTAGTTGCAACCGCCTATTTTCACGCCATGAACTTGTTGGAAAACTCTCTCGACTTTGTTTTCCATAAATGCAAGCTTCACATTTTGTATTTTCCTTTTTGAAAGTTGGAAGTCCCTTAACCATCCCTTGTTTTTGCAATTGAGAGAGACTTTCAAAGTTGAGATGTCCATATCTCACATGCCACAATCTTATAGGTGAAATACCTGTACTTACTGCTCCTGCAAAGTCAGAATGCCTTGGAATAATTGTCCCTTTCATCCTTAACAATTTTCCATCTTCATAACCTGTCATCACTGTTTTCATATTCAGTTTGACTGAATTAATCTTAACTAAGCCATCTTCCATAATTACCTGATGTCCTGCTTGTCGAATTGTGACTAAAGACAACAAATTATTTTTAAAGGTTGGTACATACCATACATTTGAAATCATTATTTCTCCAATATCAAGTAAATAAACTTTAACTACACCTTTTCCATGAGTATGTTTGTTATTATATGCAAGAAAGACAAAATTAAGATGGCATTCTTGAAAATTCCAAAAGAGGTCACGTCTGAAAGTCATGTGTTGAGATGCTCCTGAATCTAGAATCCAAGAATCTTCATAATCACTTTGAAAATTAGTGGAAATATGTAATGCTAAAGATGAGTTAAAGACATATTCTGAACCATCATCATCTCGATCATTTGCAAACTGTGTTGTATTTTGATGAAACTTGGAAATTTTATCAATGGAAGTTCGGCAATCTTCTGCATAATGACCAACTTTGTTACATCTTCTACAAACAATTTGACTTAAATCTCTTCCTCTGCCTGAATTTTGTCCTCTGCCTCTGTTTTGACCTCTGTGTGGAGTTTGTCCTCTGCCTTGGAAATTTCCTTGAAAATAGCCTATGCCTTACTATTTCCTCTTCCTTCAAAATACCTTATGCCTTGATTGTTTCCTCTGCCTTGAAAATACCCTCTGCCTTGACTATTTCTTCTGCCTTGAAAATTGCTCCTATCTGAAAAATTGTTTTCTCTACTTTGGCTTCGACCACGACCTTGTACAAAATGTCCTCTTCCTCTACTTCTAGAACTGTCAGTTGAAGATTTACTTGTGTTGGCTTCTGTGAAAAAAACATCTTCCCCAACTTGGTTTTTATTTCCAAAAGTTTTGTTGTGTTGAGATAACATTTCACTTAGCTCATCAAACGTAATCATGTCTAACTTTCCAGTTACTTGTAAAGTTTCCAAAAAATGTGTATAGGAAGAAGGCAATCCAACCATTAAAATTGTGGTCATGAAACTATCATCTACTACTTGAAAACCAGCATTTAGTATTTCCTGCTTAATGTTCTTAAGTCTGGAAATATATTAATGTACATCACCTCCTTCAGTCAATTTCTGTTGGAGCAACTTTAATTGAAGATCAACTTTCTTTGATTCAGGTTGAGTATCAAATAGATCCTTAAAAATTTTCAAAGCAGACCATACATCAGTAGTATTTTCAATGTGAACATACATCTCATCATTAACTGAAGATTTGATGAGTGCTAATGCTTTGGAATTTTTAATTTCCCATTTCACTAGTGTAGTTGCATCTGTAGGTTTATTTGTCTTAGTATCTTCATTACATATATCACGCCAAAGTTCATTATAAATGAGAGTACTTTCAATGAGACGTTTCCATGTCTTGTATGATTTTGTGCCTTCACGTTTATTGGAGTCAGAGAACAAATTAATTAACTTCGACATTGTAGTGTTGAAACTTCGTACCAAAAAAAGAATCAAGCAAAAGATATCAAGATGAGCAACACACCACATGCATCACACAAAAAAACGATCTATCGGGGCTTGGCCTTGACCCTCGTATAGTCATTGAAACAGGGGGAAAATGACTGAGCTTGGCACTTGGCTCTAGTCAAATTCCAAGTAACTTTCAAAATTTTACTCCTTACAATGCTCTTGCAAATTAACCCCCCTCAAAGTAAAATTACTTTGAGTTACAAAAAAAATTGTTACCCAAAAAAAAAAAATTACTGCATAAAGAGGGATTGATTACAATATATCCAACATCTCACCAGAAGAGATAGTAGCCAGTTTACTTTGTCCTGATAATGGGCGTGAATCATTTGATATACCTGCTCTTGCCTTTTGGAGGCTGGTGAATATGACATGAATCATTTGATATACCTGAGGCGTATGACCCAGTTGGTATCAATTAATATAAATTCTTGAGAGTATAGCTGCAATATTATAAATTCTTGGGAGTATAGTTGCAATTCTAATCAGCAATTTTATTGTTCTCCAATCCATCATCCACATTCTACCCAATCCTCATTAATCTGCAACGCAAGCTCCGCATCAAATTTGTTAAACTCTATTGTTAACTCTCTTGTAGGATTCGATGGAAGGTTGCGGACTTCTCGATCAATCATAGTTCAAACAAAGCAGCCTGCAGATGTAATTCAATTCAATATGACAATTATTGTACAAGAACCCCTCCTAGAAGGAGATGAGGTCAAGCAAACTCAAATCGTCTCTGAAGAGAAGAGAGCGTGAGATGGACTCCACGTCGAATCACACCACTACACAGGTGATTTTACGCACCAAGTGACTCCACTATTATCTATATGTTCACTCGAAAGTGATGATGGAAACACACTAGTAACTGTGTCCTTCAGTATCAAGTTATAAATTGCAAACATTCGAGGATACACTAATGGAGTTTCCAAAGAGTTAGAAATAGATGCCACTTGAGTTATTCAATAAGACCAATCATCAATGCACACATCAGGACGTAGCCCAATACTCCAACGAATCCTCATCAGCATTGCATAGCTTTCTGTAATGATTCTAAATAGCATACCCAGCTATCAAAATCCCCACACGCATATTAAGTTACAGGAATTACATACGCGTCTCTAGCCATTTGACTATCGCCAGTATGCTTTGAATAATCAGATTCGCCAGGAATTACATACGCCTGTTGGGGACTTCAAAAACAATATATTGGCCACTCGGTTCCACCGATAGACAAAGTTATTCACACTAACATATGCATATAAAAATGCTTTCCATAATCAAATTCAATGTACATAATTTCATGGGCTTATACATAATATGGGCGTACACAGCCCTGGCTTCTTTCTCTTCTCTCACAGATTCACGAATTGAACATAAATCTCACCCGCAATAACATATGAATTTGGCAGGGTTACACAAACGAGATCAAACAAAGAATACACAATTTTATCAAACATTGAACTCCTAATATCGTGGGCTTGACTGTCGACCTGGTTTGCATTATCACTGGCCTTCGCACTTGTTCCTTGGAACCCCGTGAACTAAGTATAAAATTTCACAATATCTCTAGACACTCATATGCAGAAACAGAAAAATTATTTTCCCTTTTAAAAAAAATTTAACAATTAACTGACCAATTTTCTGATGGAGTGCGTTGGCCTGTAGAGCTTAAATCTCCTCATCAAATCAGTTGAAATCTTCTCCTCGATTCAATTGCATTACTGGAGATCTGATACCACAATAATGGCAGAAGTATTCTCAGACACACACTTTTATTAAATAGGAAAAGAAATTACATATGAGAATTTGCAAGAGTTTACACCCGAACACCTCAAGCAATGAGCTATATTTAAGCTAAATGTCCTAACTAAATCTAGTTATGGATCACTTATTAAATAAACAAGTGTCCATTTACAATAAATGTTATCTTAACAATCTTCTAATTATACTCCTAATTTAGAGCCTAAGATACGACACCTTTCTAGAGTCATATCTTTCACAACAATACTCTATTTCTAATTGTCTCCATTTATTAATCAAATATTCTAGATTATTAATTTATTATTCTAAATTAATAATTATTTTATCAAAGTATTTTAAACTATGATATTTGTATTTTGGATTATCTAACAAAAAAATTCTTTGTGGTCGCGGCCCCCTTTCGACCCCCTTATTTTGTACTTACCCCATTAGATTCCCCTTTTCGCCATAATCATCGTGATACCCTTCACCCATAACCCCTTTTATGTGTGGTCCCACCCGCCCCTTTCTGGTTTCCCCCTTCATCATGGCCCACAACTGTAGCGAAAACCTTGAAGACCGCCTCAATAACTTGTCATCTGATTTTTCAGGACCTAGAAGGAAGTGCGGCAACTCAATGCCAATATTACCATCGTCGATAAAAAGATGCATTCTGCCATAGACGCAAAAATGGAAACCCTGAAACAGGACCTCTCTACCCAGCTTGGATCCTTTGTTGCCCATATCTATGCTAAGTTGAATATTACTGGAGACCTTACCTCATCTGACCAACCTTTGCACCCTAAAGGTGAGACTTCCTCCAATTCCTAGACTTTTCAGTCCCATCACTTTCAGCATGACCTACGCCTTCCTCGAGTGGATATGAACAAATTTGATAGCTTGGATACCACCGACTGGGTAACTCAAATGGAACATTATTTCTCTTTGTACGACATTATGGATGAGTTGGCCAAACTCTGGTATGGTGTTCTCCATCTAAATCAAGAACGTTGGAAATGGTGGCAATGAAGAAAAACTGCTCACCAAGGGTATGTGGCTTGGACATACTTTGTTGTAGAGCTTTATGAATGCTTTGACACTGACACCCACCATTTAGGTCGTTTGACAAAGTTGAAACAATCTGGCATAATGGAATACTTTATAGCTACTTTTGAGCACTTGGATTTCTGCACAAGGGCATGTCTGATGCTTTTTTTTCGAGAATGCTTTATTAGTGGCCGCAAGGATGAGATTCATTCCCACGTCCTCATGGATTGTCCCTAGAGTTGGGTGGAAGCTACTAAAATAGATAAGGAATCACAACAAGTTGTCTCTTCTCAAATCAGAAAACCCTCCTTTATTCCCCACCCTAAACCAGTCACTCCTGCCCCTCCTTCCACTCCACTGAAGATCCAGAAATTGACCTAGGAAGAAATGGTTGAATGCCAATTCAAGGGCCTTTGTTATAATTGTGACGACAAATATTTTCCTGGGCACAAGTGTAAGGAACAAAATATTTTTATGGCCATCTCTGAGGATGTTTATGAAGAAGAGGTTCAGGTTCCCCATGTGGCCGAGTCACATAAACCCACTGACCTTACTCCACCCTTGGACCCCCCAGAAGTCGAACCAGTCATTTCCATGAATGCTCTCATGGGATTCTCTGCTCCCCAGACCTTCAAGCTAATTGGTTACATTAACCATGGGAAGGTCATCATCCTCATTGATAGTGGTAACACCCATAATTTTATTCATTGTCGCATTGCCCAAGAAACTAATTGGTATATCTGTGTAGTCAACAAATTTCAAATCATGATTGCCAATAAAGGGTCCATGAAATGTGGGGGGCGTTGTGAAAATGTGCATCTCCAAATTGTTCAGTACAACATGAAATCTCATATGTTTGCTATCAACATGGGTGGTTTTGGCATTGTGTTGGGTGCCAAATGGTTAAGGACTATTGGTCCATTCTCATGGATTTTAAGGAATTAACCATGCAATTCAACCAGGAATCACAAGGAAAAGCTCCTAAAAGGTCATCCCGACATTATTGCACAACTCCATTCCATTCAAGCCACTAAGACACCCTCTGTGAATCCTAACCTCCAATCCATCCTCTCCAGACATCAAGTTTATTTTTCCACTCCCTGGGGACTTCCCCCTTCCCCTGGTGTTCATGATCATTCCATTCCCCTTGTCCCCGATAGCCTTCCTCCCATTGTTCGTCCCTATCGTCATCCCTTTGCCTAGAAAAATGAAATTGATAAAATTGTTCAAGAATTGCTCGCCACGGGTGTTATCTATTAAGAACCAAAGACTAAATACAAAAACACCACAACAGATATACAAGAACAATATGCAAAATCTCATTTATTACTATCAAACCCTTATGGTAGGGCAACACCGTACAATGGATCCTATTATGGAAGGGATCCTCTCTTGTTCACTTGCCTCTTCGAGGGGGGCATCCTCCTATTGAGCTACCGCTCCAAATACACTAATTCTCTTCATGTCCCATTACATTGCTTGAACCCCATTATATAGTGCTACCATCACCTAAGAACATTCTAGAGGAGGAATATTTTAGAAGTAGAACCTTCTAAGAAGTCCTCTTACATTTATTATATCTAATTACCCATTTATTATATCTAACTATCATAGTGGGCCTTATTTAATAATATAGTGGATCTAGACCACCTTACATTGAATGGCCTCCACTATTATCAATATGAGGGGCCCCCCACTACCTCTCTAGCTACCTTACATTCCATCTCCCTTATGAAAGCATTGTCCTCAACGCTTGATGTACAACCATATACCAGGTTCCCATGGATAAGTGTGGACCATAGTGCTGAAGTAGACTAGAGAACCAGGGTCCCATTAGGAAATGGAAGCCACCATGCTGAAGTAGTCCAACCACCATTGTAAACCAGGGTCCCATGTCCAAGTGCTCATGTGAACTCCACACGAAAGATATCGGCACCCAATAACCAACTAAAAATGATGCTCCCAATACTGACACCTATCATGTGGATCCAAATAAGAATATCCAGCCACATAGTGGGAAAGTGTCAACGTTGAATCTGGAAGGAACAATACCATTGTAGAATATGCAGGTTGGACGCTGGTAATCATAACTAGCTCTTCATGTGAGACATTGATGTTCTCTACAGAAGGTGGATTGAGTCATCAAATAAAATATGGAAGTAGTTGTCATCCCAAAAATGACAACTATCCATATACCAATCATCACAATCGGCCTCCAAATCATACAAAGCATATATCTCTTGATTATATTCATCCATGATGTCCTCCATAAGAAATCTCTCATGCATGCTATCCAATGAATCTTTAATACTGCGAAAACTAGCATTGAGGTCGTTTATTATAAGGTAGCTAGAGAGGTAGTGGAGGGGCCCAGAGAGCCCATAGTGATAATAGTGGAGGCCATTCAATGTAAGGTGGACTAGATCCACTATATTATTAAATAAGGTCCACTATAGTACTTGGATATAATAAATGGGTAATTAGATATAATAAATGTAAGAGGACTTCTTAGAAAGTTCTACTTCTAGAATATTCCTCCTCTAGAATGTTCTTAGGTGATGGTAGCACTATATAATGGGGTTCAAGCAATGTAATGGGACATGAAGAGAATTATTGTATTTGGAGCAGTAGCTCAATAGGAGGATGCCCCCTCGAAGAGGCAAGTGAACAGGAGAGGATCTCTTCCATAATAGGATCCATTGTACGGTGTTTCCCTACCCCAAGGGTTTTATAGTAATAAAAGAGATTTTGCATATTGTTCTTGTATATCTATTGTGGTGTTTTTGTATTCAATATTTGGTTCTTAACAAGTGGTATCAGAGCACTTTCCTTGGCAGACATTGTGGGCAAATATTTTTTATTTTTGCAGATTTTTTTCAGAGAAGAAAAAAAAGGGTCGCGACATTCCAGAAAATTTTGGTATATTTCTATGAAAAAATTGTAGAAACATGTTGTATATCCGAGTTCCTCTCAGAAAAATACCCAAGTTGAAAAAAAAAATCGTCTGAAACGAAGTCCGGGAAGTCAAGATATTGAAGTTTTTTAAATCTGCAATTTTTCAAGGTTCTTTCCGCGAACGGCGGTGTGATTTTTTATTTATTTCTGTAGTAGTTGGAAGTCGAATTTGCCCAAACAAATTACAAATCTGAGTTCCTCTCACAATTTCACCCAATTTAAAAAAAAAAAATCAGCCGAAACGGAGTCCGCGAAGTGAATGTTATGAGCATTTTAAATTCAGCATTTTTTTAGGGTTTTTCCGGAAGAAAAAAAAAACCGTTATTTTCTGTCGTAACTTATTGTTCTATTTTTTGGGTTTTTTCGTGACAGTTGCGGGAACAAAGAGTTCATAGGGTGCTCATATGGTTATTTCCTCTCAAAACCTCAAAGAAATTCTACAAATTACTGAATCATTCAAATCCCAATTGTATGACACATTGGATGGCCTCACAAATGTTAATAACCTGAATAGATCTACAAATATAATCACCACAAATACTTAATACACAATAGATCCACAAAGCAAGATAGAATAAGCCACACTTTATTATTACCAAACCCTTGAGGTAGGACAACACCATACAATGAATCCTATTATGGAAGGGATCCTCTCGTGTTCACTTGCCTCTTCGAGGGGGCATTCTCCTATTAAGCTACAACTCACAATACAATAATTCTCTTCATATCCTATTACATTGCTTGAACCCCTTTATATAGTGTTACCATCACCTAAGAATATTCTAGATAAGAAATCTTCTAGAAGTAGAACCTTCTAAAAGTCTTATTACATTTATTATATCTAACTACCCCTTTATTATATATAACTATCATAGTGGCCTTATTTAATAATATAGTGGACATAGTCCACCTTGTATTGAATGGTCTCCATTATTATCACTATGGGTCCTCTGGGCCTCCCCACTACCTCTCTAGCTACCTTACACTCCATCCCCCTTATGAAATCATTGTCATCAACGCTTGATGTACAAACATATACCAGGGTCCCATGGATAAGTGTGGACCATAGTGTTGAAGTAGACTAGAGAACCAGGGTACCATTGAGAAATGGAAGTCACCATGCTGAAGTAGTCCAACTGCCATTGTAAACCAGGGTCACATGTCCAATTGCTCATGTGAACCCAAAATGGAAGATATCGACACCCAATAACCAACTGAAAATGATACTCCCAATACTGAGACCTATCATGTAGATCCAAATAAGAATATCCATCCACATAGTGGGAAATGATCAAAGATGAATCTGGAAGGAACAATACCATTGTAGAATATGTAGGCTGGACGATGGTAACTAGCTCATGATGTCAGACATTGATGTTCTCTACAAAAGGTGGAGTAGAGTTATCAAATAAAATATGGAAGTGGTTGTCATCCCAGAAATGACAACTATCCATATACCAATCATCGCAATCGGCTTCAAAAACATACCAAGAATATATTTCTTGAGTATATTCATTCATGATGTCTGCCATAAGAAATCTCTCCTGCATGTTATCCAATGAATCTTGAATACTACGAAAACTATCATTGAGGCCATTTGCAAGGTCATGCAATCTGTCATGCAATGTGCCACACAATTGGGCTTTGAATGCTTCAGTAATATGTAGAAATTCTTTGAGGGTTTCAAAAGAAATAGCCATTTGAGCACCCTATGAAGTCTGCAGTCCCACCACTGTCCCGAAAAAATCCAAAAAATAGAACAATAAATTACTACAGAAAATCATGGCGTTTTTCGGAAAAACCCTGAAAAACTGTTGAATTTAAAATGCTCATAACTTCAATTCTCGGACTCTGTTTCGGCTGATTTTTTTTTTTTAATTGTGAGAGAAAATCAGATCTGTAATTTGTTTGGGCAAATTCGGCCTCCAACTGCTATAG
>JASDQU010101245.1:56598-75562 GCA_032191745.1 Picea mariana | reverse complement strand
GACAATTTTTTTTTTTCAACTTGGGTGTTTTTCTGAGAGGAACTCAGATATACAACTTTTTTCTACAATTTTTTTATAGAAATATACCAAAAAATTTTGGAATGTCGCGGCCCTCTTTTTTCTTCTCCGAAAAAAAAAACTACAAAAATAAAAATATTTGCCCACAATGTCTGCCAAGGAAAGTGCTCTGATACCACTTGTTAAGAACTCAATGCTTGCATACATAAACAACACAAAGATTCAGAGAAAAATATAGAACAACAATATGGAAAACCACCACTTTATTATAGAAACCCTTCAGGTAGGGCAACACCATACAATGGATCCTATTATAGAAGGGACCCTCTCATATTCACTTGCCTCTTTGAGGGGGCATCCCCCTATTGAGCTACAGCTCACAATACAATAATTCTCTTCATATCCTATTACATTGCTTGAACCTCTTTATATAGTGCTACCATCACTTAAAAACATTCTAGAGGAGGAATCTTCTAGAAGTAAAACCTTCTAAGAAGTCTTCTTACATTTATTATATCTAAATACCCCTTTATTATATCTAACTACCATAGTGGGTCTTATTTAATAATATAGTGGACCTAGTCGACCTTACAATAAATGGTTTTCTTTATTATCACTATAGGCCCTCTAGGCCCCCCCACTACCTCTCTAGCTACCTTACATTATCCATCCTAGTACTAACCCCTATTCTTCTCATGTGGTCATGGTACTTAAGAAATAAGTCTCTTGGCGCATGTGTCCTGACTTTTGCACCCTCAACAAACTCACCATCAAAGAAAAATTTATCATTCTTGTCATTGATGATCTCTTGGATGAATTAAGTGGTGTCGAGTACTTTACTAAAATTAATCTTTGTTTTAGCTACCACTAGATACATATGAAAGAGGCAGACATTCCTAAGACTGCATTTCAAACTCATGAGGGCCACTATGAGTTCTTGGTCATGCCCTTTGGCTTGTGTAATGCTCCCTCCACTTCCCAAAGCTTCATGAATCATGTCTTCCATCCTTTTCTCTATCATTTTGTCTTAGTTTTGTTGGATGATATTCTCATCTATAGTAAAACATGGACAACCCATCTTGCTCATGTGGATCGAGTTCTTCATATACTCTCTCAACACCAACTTTTTCTCAAACAATCTAAATGTGCTTTTGGAGCCTCGGAAGTGGAGTACTTGGGTCATATTGTTGGCAAGGATGGTGTAAGGGTGGATCCTAAGAAGATTGTAGCTATGTAGTATTGGCCTCGCCCCAAGACTCTCAAAATATTGCATGGTTTTTGGGGTTTAACAGGCTATTATCGCAAGTTTGTTAAGAATTGTAGAAAAATTTGCGGCACCTCTCATTGCTCCCCTTAAAAAGAATGCTTTCACTTGGACTCCAATAGTTGATCATTCCTTCCAAGCCTTGAAGGAGGCTATGTGCACCACTCATGTCCTAGCCCTTCTCGACTTCACAAAGACCTTTGTCCTAGAATGTGATGCTTCAAGAAGAGGAATTGGAGCAGTCCTTATACAAGATGGTCGGCCTTTGGCCTTTACCAGCAAACAACCATCGGAGTGACCAATCAATCTATGAAAAGGAAATTATGGCTACTTTGCATGCAGTGGATCTCTGACACCCTTATCTATTGGGGAAATGCTTCCAAATTAGGACAAATCATCAGAGCCTCAAGTATTTTTTGGAGCAACATATTTCATCCCCGTAGAAACAAAAATGGGTGACTAATCTATTTGGATATGATTATGAGATCATTTACAAAAAAGGAAAAGACAATGTGGTTGTTGACACTCTTTCAAGAAAATATGAAGATGAAGGGTCACTCTTTTCCCTCTCCTTCATTGTACCAGATTGGCTCCAAGTTGTTCGCTAAGAATGGTTGCAAGATACCAAAATTTCGCATTTGATCCAACAATTGCAAGACAAATATCCAGTTTCCCCTGGGTACTCTTGGCACAATGATGAGCTTCACTACAAAGGATGTATGTATCTAAGTAAACAGTCAGAAATTAAATCCACGGTGCTTTCTGAGCTTCATGATATACCTATAGTTCGGCACTCAGGGTTTACCAAAACCTATGACAAGGTCAAACATTATTTTTTCTGCGATGGTATGAAATAGGACGTATGCACTTTTGTGGTAGAATGTGATGTTTATCAATGCAACAAGGGAGAAACAATCATGGCACACCACAACCGCTTCTGATTCCACTCGCTATTTGGAGGGATATCTCTATGGATTTCATTGTTGGCTTACCTAAACCGGGAAATAAGTTAGTCATCATGGTGGTAGTTGATTGTCTTTCCAAGTATGCTCATTTATCTGATATTCAACACCCATTTACAACCGCCATTGTGGCTCAAATTTTCATTTTTCATATCTCCAAGCTTCATGGCATGCCTCATTCTATTGTTTCTGACCGAGATCCTACTTTCACCAACAATTTTTGGAAAGAATTGTTTAGGCTACAGGTAACCCAATTGCATCTCAACACAGTCTATAATCCTTAGACTATTGGCCAAACTGAGGTTGTCAACAAGTGTTTGGAAACATATTTGAGTTGTTTTTCATCTGAGAGGCAAAATCAGTGGGATCAATGGTTACCACTAGTTGAATGGTGGAACAACACCTCTTACCAAGAACTACTCGCATGCCTATTTGAAGTAGTATATGGACAAAATCCACCTTCAGTTCTCTCATACATGTCAAGTGTCTCATAGGTTGAGGTGATTGACCAAACTCTTATAGTTTGAGAGGCTATTCTTCATTCCCTCAAAGAGAATTTGGTAATGGCTCAGAATCGCATGAAGCAACAAGTAGATCAAGGTTGTTTCGAACGTCAATTTGTTGAAGGGGACCAGGTGTTTCTTCAACTGCAACCTTATAAGCAGACTTCACTCAAGGCTTAACATTGTCAGAAACTTGCGCCTAAATTTTATGGTCCTTATACAGTTCTCAAGCGTATGGGGATTGGTCGCCTATCAATTAGCTTAGCCAAGTCACTCCAAGATCCATATTGTTTTTCATGTCTCATGCTTAAAGAAGGTGATTGGAACTAAGTGCCAAACTCAAACCTGTCTCCCTGAGTTGGGTGAAGAAGGCTCCATCTGGTTGCAACCAGAATAAATCTTGGACTAGCATGAGTGTCATCTCCATCATTGAGCCATCAAGGAAGTGTTACTACAGTGGGAAGATACAACTCTAGTAGATGCCACCTAGGATCCAACTACCATTCTGCAACAATTTCCTCATCTCAAGCCTTGAGGACGAGTCTATTTTTAAGGGGGAGGGCATGTTAGGGACCTGTTATCGCATAGTTTGTAGTCAGGATAAAAGATAGATGTAAAGAGGCAAACTAACGTAACGTAACCAATCCCACCCAATGTCACCTCGATAGGAAGGTTCTTTATGTTTAGGGAGGTAAGGCCTAGGGGAGATGTCTCCGGTGACCTGGGGCTTTGAGAAGGCAACAGATTGTACGATAAAAAGTAAACTCCCCCCTCACAAGTCACCACCAAGTAGATAGCCCGGATAACAGCCAATAAAGAGAAGTACAACCAAAAATAGAGATGCACCTGCCCGAGACAAAGCAACAAGAAATAGATATATGCAAGCTTACTCACTTGGTTAGTACTTCATATAATCAATGACTATCTGATATATAAGAAATTTGAGCAATAAATATTGACGAAGTCAATGTTTATAAAATAGCAACGATGTCCAATATCACTTCTTCAATAAATTCTAAAGGAACGTGGCATTCAATGTAACAACTAACACTTCATTTAGATAATGCCTTAAACAACCATTCAATTGCTTACTAGAAAAACGATAGTTGCACAATGAGTTTTAATAGCAAGGGATAATGGTAGCAATTAGTTAGTAAGGTTAGTCTTAGGCTAGGGTTAGAGTAGTTAGGGTTTTGTTCAAAGTATTAAGAGTTGTTTTGATCATAGTATTCACAAGTTAGGCCTTAGATCAGTGTGTTCCTAGGGTAAATGCAATCAAAAGGAGGACGCAGAAGCTGAAGGGTCAAAGGTGATAGTATGACTAAGGACGGGAGGGTCAAGCCTTGAAGTGTTGCTACGGCAAGGCCTCAAAGATGAAACCCTAGGGGAGATAGGCTCACTTTGGTGTAGGCGAACTAGGCTTCAGTGCTCTCTCCTCCTTCCTTAGCTCAATGGAAAAAAAATGGCTAGCTCAAGAGGTTGCATAAACTTAAGACAAAAGGCTTTGCAGGCAACATGTTGTTATGGCAAGGCTTTACCAGCAAACCCTAGGAAAATTGGCTCATCAAGGTGTAGGGGAACTAGGCCTTGATGTGTTTTCTCCTTCTTATCTTTTAAAAATGTAAAACGACTAGCATAGAAGAGGAAGAATAGAGTGTAGCTAAGGCTAGGCTCTATCTCACTTCAAATAATGGTTGAAAATCTTGATGGGGACATGAGACAAGGACCTACAATGTGCGCTTGTCACCTAGGGTTTATTCAGCAAATCATAACAACTTATGCAAGAAATAACAATACAACCATTCAATTAATAAGTTTTGCAGAAATTTACTTATATTTCACCAAGAAATAACATAGCGAGCCCTAGTTGTAACGCCTTCCATCAAAACAAATGCCAAAAATGCCAATAGAAATCCAAAAATGTCTTCCTTCAACAAGTGTACCTCACAATTTTAGCCAAGAACACCAATTTTAGCGCAAATTTCAGACATCACTAATGAGTGAGTGAGAGATGATGAAAAAATGAGAGTAAAAACCCTCAATTTATATTGTACCATGACCTAATTTCACTTTTAGGTCATAAAAATGCTGACAAGGCCAAAATACTAAAAATCATATTGTTTTACATTAAATGTTCAAAATTAAACCCTAATCAAGCTAAAGAGAGACGTCATGCCCCTTTTAGGGTGACATTAGCCCCTTCTAGGGCAAATGCAGCATCCTGGAGCAAAACGTTAGCCCTCCTTGGGCTTCTCCAACCTGCCACACGTGCCAACACTGCCAAATCTTCCTCCCAAGATGTCCATAAGGCTGGATGACATCATGATCATCATGGTAACGTCCAGGACGAATGTTCCAATGGAGGGGGCACAACCCCCCCAGGTCAAGCTCTGTCAGGGTGCCTCTGGTGGAATGTCCTTCTCTTCTCTGGTACAAAGCGTCTGGTCCATCCTTGTCTTGTCTCTACCCTCTGATGGGGTCTTAGCATCCATCTGGTGGGCTCTTCATCCCCATGGAGGTCCGAACTGATCATCTCCCCATGTGTACCGGTCCAACATGGTACCTGTCTAGCGGGCATGATCCTGCAAATCAATAGCTACGCCCTCCATGGGCTCATAATTCACAGGGATCATAGCAATGTTAATCACATCTAATCATCAATATTATTAAACATGTGCATAAAATCCCTAATACCTCAGTTAAAATCTCAAAGACATTACATAAGCCTGTAATACAAGTTTGGACAAAATGACAGGGCATCCTATTGGGCTAGTGTCCACTGGAAGAGGAAAGTTTCTGGAAGAGGCCTCATCCGAGCCATGTAAGTGGGTGATGTGGACAAGGGATGTCCAAGCAAGTGGGTGTAGTGAGAAAAGAGGATGCAAAGCTTTACCTGTGGGTGCCTTTGTAGAAGGCGAGTTGCACCTGTCCTTGACGCAAATTTTTCCAAGCTCATCCATGCCTTCTATTCTTTATTCTTTATTCTTTTATTTTTTTATTGTTTTTTTCTTCAAGAGGATAATCAGGGGACATTGCCCTGGCGTGGTGACCAGTGGTGACAGCGTTACCCACAAGTACTTTCGTAGAAATGAGAAGGTTGGCTCGTGATGAGACCCCCTTTCCCTTGGCCATGCAACCAAGAGTCACTACCCTGGCGTGGTAACCAACTGGTGGTAATGTCATACTGCTAGGTATCCATGGACCTAATAGGTTGGCTCATGATGAGACCCCCTATCCTCTGACTAGGTCTTGTTTTATTATTTTTACGGGTCCCTCTTGTTTCTTGTTGAGAAGACTTTTATTGCTTTCTCGGGGATCCCTGGGCGAAGCATCTCGAGGTTTTATTCTTAAGATTTTATCTTTTTCCAGCTTTCTTTTACCTTCTGGGCCTTTAGCCCCTTCTTCCCATGAGATAAGGCGCAATCCTGAAAATAGGTCAACCCAGTGCTTGGACAAGTGAAATGGGATAGGTGAGCGAGAAGCAAGATGAAAAAGTGGTGTTGCAACGGGAACGGACGATGGCTTTTCAGAAATCCTCCCAGTGGCAAAACAAAACCTATGGACACAGGCTTACTAGGGCATCCTGTCATTCCCTCCAGACATGGTCAAGTGGGAAAATATAAGATCCAAGCATTTGTTAGAAACAAAAGGAATCAAATGCACATATTCAAGGGTTTTGATGATCAAAGTGACACATACCATGATACCTAGACTCATTGCCTCATGGAGCAAGAACCATATCTGACACAAGACCAAGCCGATGGTGATGGATGTTGTTGTTGCTGACAAGATAGAGGCGCTGAAAGGAAGAAAAGGTGGGCCCTCCAGGGCCATGCTAAAATCGATCCAGCTCTCGGTACTCCATGTCTAAGACCTGTGGGCCTCGAGAAATGATCTCCTAGTTATTCCTAAAAGTGGGGGATAACATCTGGCTCCAACATGGGGACATGTGCTCACCGTAGAGCGCATGAGAACCTCAGCATATCTGGCATAACCTGTTTACTTGCTCAATATCAATAGCAATATCAGTAACCAATTTGGGTGGTCATGCCACCCAAATCAGTCATAAATGTGAATGTGAAAGAAAACTAACATGCAATGCAAATGGTATAATACATGAATGTAAAAAAAATGCCTACCTACTTACCTGTACTTACCTGTCATGTCAGGTCCCCCACCTTGGTGGGGTTTGAGGAGGCGCCTATTGATCGGCATTGTGTGTCTTCGTCCTTCCAATGTAGACAGGTAATAAGAGTCATTAACTGACTTTCTTCCAACTTTGAAAGGGCCAAGCCAAAATTGAGTACTTCCTTTGACATTAGTAGGCTCCCCTTTATTGGTATCCCACATCCATACTACGTCCCCCTCCTTGTACTCTCTGATTTTGAAATTGGTCATTCCTTGAACAACCCTGGTGTATTGTGCAGAGGGAGGTGGGTGGGATTTTGCTGTAAAGACTTCTTGCTGGGAAGGTTGACTCAGTATGTCATCTTCTCCTATTTTTTGCAACTTGTCTAGGAGTTGTAGGTATCTTTCTTTTGTGGGCCATTGTATTTGATCTTCCTTTTTTGCAAAGAGCGCATCTTTCAGAGAAGATTTAGGAAGATCTCTCATGACTTGCTCGTGTGCTTTGTTATTTTTGCCAGGGTGACTAGTTTCTTGCACATGGGTTCCGATTACTGGCACATTTGGGAGACGACCTGTTATTCCATTTTTCAAAGGTAAATTCACATAAGTGAGGTCCATCTCAAGGGTGCCACCCAACATTGAGGCAAATTTCCTAGACAACAACATTCCCCACACATCTGGGACGTCTACTATCACAATGTCAATGTGGATTACTTTCTCAGGGTACTCTTTAAGGCAAACTTCCACATTTTCAACTACTCCATGTGTGGGTATGGCTTTAGATTCAAAGTCACACACATTTTTGTAAGGTCGTGTGACTTTCAGGCTTAATTGTTGCATGACCTTGAGAGACATCATGTTAGCACCAACCCCTAAATCTAACATGCAATTGTTAAGGATTTTATTATTCATTAGCAAGGTCATGAAGAAGGGTGGGTGTTCGTCATACTGGACCCTAAAGTGATCAGCTTGTAACATAATAGGAGGTTCCATAGGTTCATCTGTCCCTTTGAAGAATTTATCAAATCTCTATTTAATAGATGGCACCTTAATGACTTCTTTCAGAGGGATCGTCACATGCATTTTGGATAATGCTCCTTCGAAGTCAAAGTCCAAGTCCGCCCTTTCAGTCTTGGGTGTTTCCAGAGAAGGAAGGTTCGAAGTTGAAAGCTTTGTCTGATTCATTGTAGGAATGGTAAGGGCGGGTTGGTTTAGTTTCTTTTGCCTATATACCTGAAATTCTCGTTTCACCAACTTCTTCCTTGACTCAGGGTCCAAATTGTTTATTATTTCCATTATAGCCTTCCTTGTTGCCTGTTTCATTTCTTCTCGGTGTTCTCCAGGAGTGATGTTGAGGCAAATTTGGGGGCCTTCTATAACATGTCCTATGTTGTTTATATGGTCATGGACTTCAATGTCCCTGAAAACATTTTCTTCCCATTTAACAAAACCAACTCCTTTCTTTACTGAATAGCCATCTCCTTGTGTAGGACAATAATCATCCCAATCTTCAGAGATGTCAGAGGTATCATTGGGACAATCACCCTAATTTGTATCCTCTTTTGTCAAGGGAAGAGTGGGCCAATCTTGAAACAAGCATGGATCCACCGAGTTATAGTCACTAGGTCCAAGATCATCAATTAATAAGAAAGAGGGTGTTTTCTCATCTTGCTCAAAATGACTAGTTTGTAATAGCGTGGAAGTCCCTTCAAACGATAATTGGTCATCCAAGTCTTGCTTTCTCAGAAAAGGAATTTACAACATTTCACGAATTCTTTTAACCCTTTGCAAGATATAACACATACTAGTGTTGGTTCCATTATGTACCCGAGGCTCTTCAGACCTCGTTTCTAGGTCCCTATTGGTTTGGCCAAAGTACTCAAATTTGGGTTCACTTGTATCTTGACTTTCTTGGATTTGACTTGGCGTGGTCAAGATGAATAAGGAGTCTTCAAAATTAGGTTTTTCATGAGTAGCTATACTTAGACCCTCAGATGGTTCACGCTGCTTTGAAAAATTTACGACATCCCTCATGTTTGAGAAGCTCGTGCCCCATTTCCTCCGGGGAGCATTGTCCTTTGATTCTGGAGTTTCCAGGAGGTCATGCTCTCGTCCTTCCATGCTTTCCCAGATGTCATCATTGTTCAAAAGGTTGATCTGATGGGTGAGGCTGCTAAACTTGAGGTTCTCTTCTATTTGGTAGGCAACATCTTGAGCCTCTTGTAGGTTTGCAGGGAAATGATTTTTGAGGGTGAGTTGTAAGATCCCTTCAAAAGAATCAAGGCGACGTTGGAGAATCATTCTCTTAGGTAGGAAATCGGGCTCAATTTTATGAAGAAGAGTATTGAACCTATCATTGAATCCCCTAATGTCTTCGTTTGTTTTTTTGCGGGTTTCGAGGAATTGAGAGTAAAGGGAATCCATGATTTCCTTTTCACACCAACTCTTCTTAAATATCTGTTCATTCGGGAGTTTGTTAATCCATTTCCTGGCACTTCCGGTGAGTGAGCTCACAAAGAGACTTGTAAAGACATCAGGGTGTTCTTGTCCGGATTGGTGAAATGAAAACCCTTCACAAAACTTGGTCCAATGAGAGTTGCCACATGATCCCTTTTCTCCTGAAAACTTAGGTATCCAGGAGTCGACCTTATTGGGTAGACCATATAACCCCCCTTGGGTGTTTGCTATGTCCAAAGAGACAAAGAGTTCTTTATGAGACCATTTGGGATAATTCACGGGGATGACAACATTTGTAGAGGTCATAGTAGTAGATGATGGTATATATTGATGCCCACTATGGGTCATCATTTGTGGAGTCGCCAGATAATTTGCTTGAAATCATCAAAGAAAGGGAAAACACCCTAAGTGGAGTCGCCAGGTAAGCTTGTAAGGTAAAGACTCTAGAGGCAAGGCTTACTGAAAAGTGTCATCTGAGGGAGGTTTGACTCGGTGTTCCCCGAAAACGGTGCCAAAATGTTATCGCACAGTTTTTAGTCAAGATAAAAGATAGATGTAAAGAGACAAACTGGCGTAAATGAACCAATCCCACCCAATGTCACTTGGATAGGAAGGTCGTTTCTGTTTAGGGAGGTAAGGCCTAGGGGAGACGTCCCCGGTGACCTGGGGATTTGAGAAGGCAAAGGATTATAAGATAAAAGGTAAACTCCCCCCTCACAAGTCACCACCGAGCAGATAGTCCGGCTAACAGCCAATAAAGAGAAGTACAACCAAAAATAGAGATGCACCTGCCCGAGACAAAGCAACAAGAAATAGATATATGCAAGCTTACTCACTTGGTTAGTACTTCATATAATCAAAGACTATCTGATATATAAGCAATTTGAGCAAAAAATATTGACGAAGTCAATGTTTATAAAATAGAAACGATGTCCAATATCACTTCTTCAATAAATGCTAAAGGAACATGGCATACAATGTAACAACTAACACTTCATTTAGATAATGCCTTAAACAACCATTCAATTGCTTACTAGAAAAATGATACCTGCACAATGAGTTTTAATAGCAAGGGATAACGACAACAATTAGTTAGTAGGGTTAGTCTTAGGCTAGGGTTAGAGTAGTTAGGGTTTTGTTCAAAGTATTAAGAGTTGTTTTGATTATAGTACTCATAAGCTAGGCCTTAGATCAGTGCGTTCCTAGGGTAAATGGAGTCAAAAGTAGGATGCAGAAGCTGAAGGATCAAAGGTGATAGTAAGACTAAGGACGGGAGGGTCAATACTTGAAGTGTTGCTATGGCAAGGCCTCAAGGACGAAACCCTAGGGGGGAGAGGCTCACTTTGGTATAGGGGAACTAGGCCTCAGTGCTCTCTCCTCCTTCCTTAGCTCAATGGCAAAAAAGTGGCTAGCTCAAGAGGTTGCATAAAACTAAGACAAGAGGCTTTGTAGGCAACGTGTTTCTATGGCAAGGCTTTACCAGCAAACCCTAGGAAAATTGGCTCATCAAGGTGTAGGGGAACTAGGCCTTGATGCGTTTTTCCCTTCTTAGATTTTAAAAATGTAAAACGGCTAGCATAGAAGAGGAAGAATAGAGTGTAACTAACGCTAGGCTCTATCTCACTTCAAATAATGGCTGAAAATATTGATGGGGACATGAGACAAGGACCTACAATGTGTGCTTGTCACCTAGGGTTTATTCAGCAAATCATAACAACATATGCAAGAAATAACAATGCAACCATTCAATTAAGAATTTTTGCAGAAATTTACTTACATTTCACAAAGAAATAACATAGCAAACCCTAGTTGTAACACCTTCCATCAAGACAAATGCCAAAAATGCCAATAGAAATCCAAAAATGCCTTACTTCAACAAGTGCGCCTCACAATTTCAGCCAAGAACACTAAGTGTAGCGCAAATTTCAGACCTCACTAATGAGTGAGTGAGAGATGATGAAAAAATGAGAGTAAAAACCCTCAATTTATACTGTACCATGACCTAATTTCACTTTTAGGTCATAAAAAGGCCGACAAGGCCAAAATACTAAAAATCATATTGGTTTACATTAAATGTTCAAAATTAAACCCTAATCAAGCTAAAGAGAGAAGTCATGCCCCTTTTAGGGTGACGTTAGCCCCTTCTAGGGAAAATGCAGCATCCTGGAGCAAAACGTTAGCCCTCCTTGGGCTTCTCCAACCTGCCACACGTGCCAACATTGCCAAATCTGCCTCCCAAGACATCCACAAGGCTGGATGATGTCATGATCATCATGGTAACATCCTGGACCAACGTTCCAATGGAGGGGGCACAACCCCCCCGCAGGTCAAGCTCTACCAGGGTGCCTCTGGTGGAACGTCCTTCTCTTCTCTCGTGCAAAGGCTCTGGTCCATCCATGTCCTGTCTATGCCCCCTGATGGGGTCTCAACATCCATTTGGTGGGCTCTTCAGCCCCATGGAGGTCCGAACTGATCATCTCCCCATGTGTACCAGTCCAAAATGATACCTGTTTATCCGACATGGTCCTGCACATCAACAGCTACGCCCTCCATGGGCTCATAAGTCACAGGGATCATAGCAATGTCAATCACATCTCATCATCAATATTATTAAACATGTGCATAAAATCCCTAAAACCTAAGTTAAAAGCTCAAAGACATTACATAAGCCTGCAATACAAGTTTGGACAAAATGACAGGGCATCCTATTGGGCTAGTGTCCACTGGAAGAGAAAATTTTCCGGAAGAGGCCTCATTCGAGCCATGTAAGTGGGTGATGTGGACAAGGGATGTCCAAGAAAGTAGGTTTAGTGAGAAAAGAGGATGCAAAGATTTACCTATGGGTGCCTTTGTAGAAGGCAAGTTGCACCTGTCCTCGATGCAAATTTTTCCAAGCCCATCCATGCCTTCTATTCTTTATTCTCTATTCTTTTATTTTTTTATTGCTTTTTTCTTCAAGAGGCTAATCAGGGGACACTGCCCTGGTGTGGTGACCAGTGGTGACAGCGTTACCCACAAGTACTTTCACAAAAATGAGAAGGTTGGCTCGTGATGAGACCCCCTTTCCCTTGGCCATGCAACCAAGAGTCACTACCCTAGCGTGGTAACTAGCTAGTGGTAATGTCATACTGCTAGGTACCCATGGACCTAATAGGTTGGCTCGTGATGAGACCCCCTATCCTCTGACTAGGTCTTGTTTTATTATTTTTACGGGTCCCTCTTGTTTCTTGCTGAGAAGCCTTTTATTGCTTTCTCGGGGATCCCTGGGCAAGGAATCTCGAGGTTTTATTCTTAGGGTTATATCTTTTGCCAGCTTTCTTTTACCTTCTAGGCCTTTAGCCCCTTCTTCCCACGAGATAAGGTGCAATCCTGAAAATAGGTCAACCCAATGCCCGGACAAGTGGAATGGGATAGGTGAGCGGGAAGCAAGATGAAAAAGTGGTGTTGTGGTAGGAGCGGACGATGGCTTTTCAGAAAACCCCCCAGTGGCAAACCAAAACCTACAAACATAGGCTTACTAGGGCATCTTGTCAATCCCTCCAGACATGGTCAAGTGGGAAAATATAAGATCCAAGCATTTGTTAGAAACAAAAGGAATTAAATGCACATATTCAAGGGTTTTGATGATCAAAGTGACACATACCATGATACCCAGACTCATTACCTCATGGAGCAAGAACCATCTCTGACACAAGACCAAGCCAATGGTGATGGATGATGCTGATGTTGACAAGATAGAGGCGCTGAAAGGAAGAAAGGTGGGCACTCCAGGGCCATGATAAATTTGATCCAGCTCTCGGTACTCCATGTTTGGGACCTATTGGCCTCGAGACATGATCTCCTAGTTATCCCTAAAAGTGGGGGATAACATGACCTAACCTCCCTAACCCCTCATGCAAGTAGATAGATCTAATATAAATAGGAGTTGAGGGCATGAGAAGTTTTGTCTAGAGAATTATTGTAATAGAGTGTTGCTTTGCTGGAGGTTGCCCCCTCGAAGAGGCAAGTAAACATTGTTTCCTATCAATAAAGGTATTATTTTAGTGTTTTAGTTTCATCTATTGTGTTGTTCTGTTGTTATTCTCTGCAATATTTATGTTTTTTGTTATTATAATAGATATGGTACCTAACATTCTTCCTCTCTCTAGTATTTTCCACTTGTTAATTGTCAAAAGAATTTTGTCTAGATAGGCTTCTAAATCTCTAAAAGTGCTAGCACTTTAGAAGTTTGTTCTAGAACTTGTTGCAAATATTTTTCAAGTGTCCAAGGATAAGAGGAATTCGCTAGAGCCCAAAAGACCTATCACTCTAGCCAAAATTCCATCTTTGAGACTTAGAGCTTGAGTCCTTCAAGAGCCAACACCTCGAGACTTTATCTCTCCATCCTTAGACCATTATTATCATTTATTTCTCCAAGTTATTTGTTGTTGTTGTAATTGACTCCATAAGCCCAGAAGGCACTGACTTCTGCTTGCTCTTGTTGAGGGATTGATCAAACAAATTTGACACTCTCTTCTTTGAAGCTTTTACTAACTAATTCTAACCCTTGTTTAGCTTGAACTACTAATTTTGTGGTTGTTGTTGCAAAACACTGCTACAACCACCCTAACTACTGCTAATTTTCTACATAACTAATTATAATAACTATCTAACTTGCTCATAAATCTGCTACAAAAAGTGCTAAGTAATCTACATAATAAATGCTAAATTTCTATGGTCATTTATTGCAATTTTGAGTGATAATTCTTCTGGTTGTTACAAATCGTTATTTGCTATTGTAAACTATTTAATTTACTGCAATTACATATCATCCAACACATATTTTACATTGTCTATTGTCTTTGAGGTTTTACTATCATTTTGGTGCTTGGAATTACTATATATATGTTGTATTGTTCTTGTTCTGGGCAAGTACCCAAGCTACACTTCTTTGCCTCAATTTCTCAAACGTACACCTTGTTGACTTAGGTGACCAGTGATAGGGGGGTATTTCTTAACATAACCTTAGTCTACCCAACCCTTTAGGACACCGAGGATGCCTCCCTTGGGTTGGACCTTCATCCATCCCTAAAAGTGGGAATTTCTCAATGAGGTGACAGTGGTGAGATATCATGTTGTTACGCCAATTTCACCTACTTGTATTGGTCTTTGGAAAAGTACAAATTGTGTGATAACATTTTGGCACTGTTGCTAGGGAGAATCGAGTCAGTTTTCCTCAACGACCAATCTTTGGTGAGGTTTTCCCCGAAGCCCTTATCTTACAAAGCTTACCTAGCGACTCCACTGAGGGTGATTCCCTATTTTCGTTTGATAATCCTTAAGGGGTTATCTGGCGACTCCACAAATCTCGGGGAGGTCCACCAACCCTCTCAAGACTTACAAGAGAAGGCTTCCTCGTGACTCCCCAGTAGTAAAATCATTGTTTGGTGGAAACCTTCTTTTGTATACAATGGCTCAAGCATTGACCCAGACTTAGACCCAGAACCAGGGTAAAAAAAAATGGGCATCTAAGTTATTCAAGCCATTGGATATGTTAGTCATCCCAGGATACCCCCGATAGATGCTTGTAAAGTACGAAAAGTGGTTGCCTAGATTTACCGACAATGATGTGACTAGCACATATGACCATATGAGTAATTTCTGGGCTTTCTTTCAGCTAAATCCTGTGAGTGATGATGTTGAGGACTTAGTAATGAAACTCTTCTATTCCACTATTTAAGATGTTGGTAGAAGATGGTATGATAGTCTCCCTGATGGTAGCATCAAAACCATGGACCAACTAGAAGAAGTATTTCTCAAAAGATGGAGTGTTAAGGAAGAACCCAACATGCTACTAGCACGATTGAATGACATCAAGAAATCAGAGAATGAAACTATCAGGGAATTTAATGCTAAGTTTGAAAGGTTGCTCCAAGAAATACTTAAGAGTCATCACCCTAGAGGAGATTACCTTATGTTCCTTTATGCCAAGGCATTTCTGGGACAAATTGGTTTCATTCTCAAGGACAAGAGTCCAAGGACCATTCAAGAATCCCAAGAAATGGCCATAAGAATCGAGGCTAATCTCTCTTCATCCAAGGTTGGACCTTTCTATACCCCAAGAGACAAGGTCGAAATTAAACCTAAAGTAATCCATAGTGCTGAGAATACCCATGACATTAGTGTTGCCTTGTCAAAACTCCAAGAAACTGTAGAAAGCATGGCTAAAAGTCAAGCCTTGATGATGAATAGGATTTCCAATTTAGAGAGAGCGCAACAACAAGATCCTAGGCCTCCTTTCAAGGGATAACCTCAAAAACCTGGTCAAATGTACAAGCCTCGAAATGAGCAAAGGGTCCCTGGTACTCTTGCCCCCTCAAATGTTGTGGATGAAACACCTTGGTGTTTTCAGTGTAACGATGCAGATTGGGAGCATGAGTGTCCAATGAATAATGGGGATCCTGACCAGGTAAATATTATGAGTCATACCTTCACTATAGAACCCCGAGTATGCCTCAATATCACACCCGAAGAACATGAGGAAGGCATGAAAGAGGCATATAGAAGGGATAGGATGGAGGTCATAAATAATCTAGATAGTGAGTCCAGGGAAAAGCTAAATACGCAAGAGGTACAAGTCTATACAAGACAAAAGGAGGCACCCCAAGCTCCTCCTACTATCCCTAAGCCTTCACAACAACAACTTCCACCAATGAGTAAACTGTTACCTAATCCCACCTTGCCAAAATCCAACAACACTGATTTGAACTTTGACCTAGAAAGCGCTTTGGCAAAGATGAGTGTGATTGTAACTTTGAAGGAAATTATTAAAGTCCCATCCATGAAGGATGGGTTTGAAAGGTTCTTCAAGGTACATGGTAAACCTGTAGATCCCCCCATAATGCTACAAGCGGACCATTTCAAGGTACAATATGATGGTCACCCTCCATTCTTTATGTCACTATAGATGAATGGTAATTGCTTAAATAACTGCATGCTTGATTCAGGAGTAGGTGCCAATATGATGCCCTTGAAGGTAATGGAACAACTAGGTTTGAAAAACCCACACGACCCTATAGGAAGGTGTATGGATTTGAGTCAAGGGTCATTCCTACTCATGGTGTGGTGGAAAATGTGAATATCCACCTTGCTCGACATCCCAAAAGGGTCATCCCAATGGACATCGTGGTCATAGATGTCCCAGATGTATAGGGATGCTTTTGTCTAGAAAAATTGTTGCAGTGTTGGGTGACACTTTAGAGATGGATTTGACCAATATCAATGTGCCTTTAAAATATGGAACCTTGGCTCACTTACCTAACATTCCCATGGCCAAGATACACATAGAAGAAGTTGACACTTATGCTAGAACCAATCAGATACATGAAACCATAAAAGAGTCTCTTCCAAAATTTTCTCCAAGTGACTTACCTTTCTCTAAGGAAGAAGACCTCGATGCTATACAATGGCCAAAGAAAGAAGAATTTCAACAATTACTAGACAGATATAAGGACAATTTTCAATCTGGTGTAACCCAAGTGGTATGTTTTGAGGGGTGTTTCCCCCCCACCAAGGCTCAAGTCCCGCAAGTGACATGTTTGAACCCTTACATGGGATTGTAAGAAAAATAATTGACCTCCCTATGTTTTCTGGATTCAGGGGGAACTTGTGGATGTAGCGAGTACCGATAGGTGTCGTGAACCACATGAAAAAAAAAGATATAAGGATAATGGAGTTGGTTATGTCAGAATGTTAAAGAAAGAAGATGAAAATCTGTTGATCAGACCAAGCAAAGAGGAAGTCCTTACCACAGAATCCCACCCCCGTCCCTCAAGGCAATACACTAGGGTGATACAAGAAACAATTGATTCCAAATGAGGGGATTACAAGCAAGGAGATTTGGTTTTAGAGTGGGATACGAAAATGGGCCAGCCCAATAATCATAAAGGTTCTACAAATTTTTGGCTTGGACCATTTGAAGTTAGAGGGAAGTCTGTCAATAACTCTTACTACTTGAACACAATGCAAGGAAGGAGATGTCCATTACCGGTGAGTGGCAACCTCCTCAGACCCCATCATGGGGGACAAACTTGAACTCTTTACCTCTTAGAGTAGGTAGTTAGGTAGGCATTTGCATCTTGCATTTCACTATATATATCTTGCATGTTTCATATCATGATAGTATATTTTTCATTTAGCTTAGATTAATTTGCATACATGCATTTGATTTACATATATTTATATGCTTTCATTGACATGTTAAAAATACAATTTTCTTTTCAACATTTACATTTTGATTTTGATCATTTTTATATGAACAAGGGGTGATAGTACCACCCTGGGTACTCTAACATTTTGCTTGAGTGTGTAGGAACATGTCGTACCATAGATGTTGAGGTTCTCATGAGCTCTATGGTGAGCACATGTCCTTGAGTAGGAGCCTGTTGTTACCCCCTTACACTAGGGGTAGCTATGGATATCATGTCGTGAGGACCATAAGTAGCAAACATGGAGTGTCGAGATCCAAATTGACTAGCATATATTTACAAGGCCCCTCCTATTTATTGATGTGCCATCATACATCACCAACAACAGAGCAACATCCATCACTATTAGGGTCCTAACCTGCACATAGGTAGAACAATATATTCGGATGTAATAAAGGTCAATATTAATAAGGCCTTTCAATAAAATAGAATAAGGCGGATGTAAGAAGACCTAATAGAAGCTTTAGCTTCTAGAAGGATCTTCCTCTAGATGCTTCTTTTGATAGACATATTTAGTATAAATAGGAGTCGAGGGTATGAGAACCCTAGCTTGGATATTATTGTAATAGAGCTCTTCTCAACTGGAGGTTGCCCCCTCAAAGAGGCCTGTGAACATTGCTTTCTAAATCAAAGTGCTATTTCTGTTGTTATTCTTATATCATTTCAGTGCTATTGTGGTGATTGTTCTGGTTATATTACTGTTATTCTGCCATTTCTAGCATTTTATTTTTGTTCTGCATACTTTTTATATCTGGTATATAACAAGTGGTATCAAAGCACTGTCCTTGGCAGAAATTGTGGGTAATTTTTTTTTCAGGGTAGAGACATATTCCGACGTCTTTAAGTCACAGAGATCTGTCGTTAAGCGCATAAACCCATTGTTGAGGGATTCATACACACAGGAAATACAAGTGGTACTTAAGTGCACATTTATTGGCCACCCTTGTAACCCCTGTTGGTACCCCTTCGAGTGGTAGCGCATCAGATAGCACCTATGTACGAATCGACCTAGATTACCTGAAGCCCTCTTTAGATAAACCGATCAGTCGCCTGACTACTATAGTGCCACCGAGAACAACACTCGAGAAGATACTCTCTAGTACTTGGGTAGTCGGGTAGTATGGCTAAGGGTACAGTCTATCCTCCTTAGTTAGTGCTTTGAGATATTGGGCCGAGTACAACTATTGGACCCCGCACGTATATCAGAGAGCTATAGCACATGGCAAACCCTTGTCTGTAGAACCTTTGAATACCTAACCCTTGGGGGACAGAAACATAAACAAATTAAAACATACAAGATCTATTGCTGCGCAATTGTGTTCGGGTTGCCAAATCACTACACATTTCTTCCTGGTTAAGCATTTGGGCATCTCATCACTGCAGCAT
>JASDQU010101245.1:42666-56548 GCA_032191745.1 Picea mariana | reverse complement strand
CATTCATACATATCATTTTTCGGCAAATTTTTTGACCCCACCCACCCCTTTTTGGTTCCCTCATCCTCATGGTCCATACCCGTAGCCAAGACTTGGAAGCTCACTTCAATACCTTGCAATCTAGTCTCACCGAGACCCAACAAGAAGTGAAACACCTCAGTGCCAATGTTGTCGCCATCAATACAACCATGCAGTCCTCAATGGAGGAAATCAAACAAGAGCTAACCACCCAGCTTGAATCTGTCTTTTTGTCACTCTGCACCAAGCTTCATATCCCTATAGATAACTCTTCCTCTGACGCACCTCCAAAGGCTGAAGGTGAAACTTCCTCTCATTCCCATAACTTTCAGCCCCATCACTTTCACGTGACCTACACCTTCCGCGAGTGAATGTGACCAAATTTGATGGCTCGGACCCCACTGGTTGGGTAACCCAAATGGAACATTATTTCTCTTTATACGGCATTACAGATGACTTGGACAAACTCTGGTATGGTGTTCTCCATCTAGATCAAGAACGTTGGAAATGGTGGCAATGGAGAAAAACTTCTCGTCAAGGGTATATTGCTTGGACACACTTTGTGGCAGAGCTTTATGAATGCTTTGACACTGGCACCAACCATTTGGTCCGTTTGACAAAGTTGAAACAATCAGGAACAGTGGAAGACTTTATAGCTGCCTTTGAGCACCTGGCTTTTCAAACAGAGGGCGTGTCTGATGCCTTTTTCCAAGAGTGTTTTATCAGTGGCCTCAAGGATGAGATTAGGGCCCATGTCCTCATGGCTCGGCCTCAAAGTTGGGTGGAGGCTACTAAAAGAGCTAAAGAAGCACAACATGTGGTATCTTCTCAAAATCAAAAACCCCCCTTTATCCCTCGCCCTAAACCAATAAATTCCACTACTCCCTCTGCTCCACTAAAGATCCAAAAATTGACCAAGGCTTAAATGATTGAACGCCAACTAAAAGGCCTTTGTTATAATTGTGATGACAAATATTTCCCAGACCACAAGTGTAAGGAACAAAATCTTTTTATGGCCATCTCCGAGGATATTTCAGAAGAGGATGTTGAAACTCCCCTTATGTCTGAGTCACCTGAAACCACTGACATAACCCCTCCCTTGGACCCTCTCGAAGTAGAATCAGTCATTTCCCTCAATGCTCTCACTAGCTTCTCTGCTCCCCAAACCCTCAAGCTAATCGGTTACATCAAGCATCGGAAGGTCATCATTCTGGTTGATAGTGGAAGCACCCATAATTTTATTCATTGTCGCACTGCCCAAGAAACTCATTACTACATCCATGCCGTCAACAATTTCCAAATCATGATTGCCAATGGTGGTTCCATGAAATGTGGAGGGCGTTGTGAAAATGTGTGTCTCCAAATTGGTGACTACCACCTGAAATCTCATATGTTTGCTATTGACATGGGCGGTTGTGACATTGTGTTGGGTGCAAACTGGCTAAGGACTTTGGCTCCCATTCTCATGGATTTTAAGGAATTAATCATGCAATTCGACCAGGACGGCCACCAATATAAATTCCAAGGCATCACCGCTGGTTCACCTGAGATCATTAGTTCCCGTCGCATGGAAAAGTTGCTCAAAAAAGGTCATTCTGGTGTTATTGCCCAACTCCATGCCATACAAGCAACAGAGACACCCTCGGTGCTGCAAGACCTCCAAGCCATCCTTTCTAAACATCAAATGGTCGTTTCCACTCCCCAAGGACTCCCTCCTTCCCATGGTGTTCATGATCATACCATTCCCCTTGTACCCGGAATCCTTCCTCCCAATATCCATCCATATCGTCACCCCTTTTCCCAAAAAAATGAAATTGAGAAAATGGTCCAGGAACTCCTTAATGTAGGCGTTATCCGCCCTAGTACGAGCCCCTGCTCTTCTCCTGTGGTCATGGTTCTGAAGAAATAAGGTTCTTGGCAAATGTGTCCTGACTTCCGTGCCCTCAACAAACTGACCATTAAAGACAAATTTGCCATTCCTGTCATTGATGACCTCCTGGATGAATTGACTGGTGCCCAATTCTTTAATAAACTTTATCTTCGTTCGGGCTACCACCAGATATGTATGAAAGAGGCAGACATTCCCAAGACTACCTTTAGAACTCATGAGGGCCACTATGAGTTTTTGGTCATGCCCTTTGGCTTATGTAATGCCCCCTCCACCTTCCAAAGCCTCATGAATCATGTCTTTCTTCCTTTTCTCCATCATTTTGTCTTAGTTTTCTTTGATGATATCCTCATCTATAGCAAAACCTGGACAGACCATCTCACTCACGTGGATTGAGTTCTCCATCTACTCTCTCAGCACCAACTTTTCTTGAAACAGTCTAAATGTGCTTTTGGCGCCTCAGAAGTAGAATACTTGGGTCATCTGGTTGGCAAGGATGGCGTCAGGGTGGATCCGAAAAAGATTGAAGCTATGCAAGACTGGCCTCACCCAAAGACTCTCAAAAGTTTGTGTGGATTTCTTGACTTAACAGGATATTATCGCAAGTTTGTTAAGAATTATGGAAAGATTGCAACACCTCTCACTGCTCTCCTAAAAAAGAACTCTTTCACTTGGACTCCTGTTGCTAATCAAGCTTTTCAAACCTTGAAGATGGTCATGTGCACCACTCCAGTTCTGGCCCTTCCTGATTTCAAAAAGACCTTTGTGTTGGAATGTGATGCCTTAGGGAAAGGAATTGGTGTTGTCCTTATGCAAGAGGGTCGACCTGTGGCCTTTACCAACAAGCAACTATCTGAAAGAAATCTGGGCAAATCAATCTATGAAAAGGAAATGTTGGCTATTATGCATGTCGTTGATCTGTGGCGCCCTTATCTATTGGGGCAACATTTCCAAATTAAGACAGACCATCAAAGCCTCAAGTATTTTCTAGAACAACACGTTTCCTCCCTGGAACAACAAAAATGGGTGACTAAGCTCTTTGAATATGATTATGAGATCATTTACAAGAAAGGCAAAGACAATGTGGTTGCAGATGCACTTTCCCGAAAATATGAAGATGAAGGATCCATTTTTTCTCTTTCCTTCATTGTACCAGTTTGGCTCCAAGTAGTTCGCCAATAATGGCTACAAGATCCCAAAAGTTCGCATCTGATCCAACAATTGCAGTCCAATGCTCCAGCTCCCCCAGGGTACTCTTGGCTCCATGATGAACTTTGATACAAAGGTCGTTTGTATTTAAGAAAACAATCAAAGCTTAAATCCATGGTACTTTTTGAGCTTCATGCTACACCCACAGCGGGGCATTCCGGGTTCACCAAAACCTATGACAGGGTCAAACGTTCTTTTTTCTGGGATGGTATGAAACAAGACATCCGTAATTTTGTTGCTGAATGTGATGTGTGTCAATGCAACAAGGGAGAAATAGTCAAATCTCCAGGCACACTACAACCACTTCCAATTCCACCTGCTATTTGGAAGGATATCTCTATGGATTTTATTACCGGTTTACCCAAATCGGGAAATAAATCAGTCATCATGGTGGTTGTTGATCACCTTTCCAAGTATGCTCATTTCTGCGCTCTTCAACACCCGTTTACAGCATCCACGGTGGCTCAAATTTTCATGGATCAGGTCTTCAAGCTTCATGGCATGCCACACTCTATTGTTTCTAATCACGACCCAACTTTCACAAGCAGTTTTTGGCAAGAACTGTTCAAGCTCCAAGGCACCCAATTGCATTTCAACACAACTTATCATCCCTAGAATGATGATCAAACAGAAGTTGTCAACAAGTGTTTGGAAACATATCTGAGGTGTTTTGCCTCGGAAAAGAAAAATTAGTGGGCTCAATGGTTACCCCTAGTTGAATGGTGGTACAACACTTCATACCATACAACTACACGCATGACTCCTTTTGAAGCGATATATGGACAGAAGCCACCTTCAATTCTCTCATACTTATCGGGTGCCTCGAAGGTCTAGGCGGTTGACAACACACTTATAGTTCGAGAGGCTATTCTCCATACCCTCAAAGAGAATTTGGTTATGCCACAGAATTGCATGAAGCAACAAGCAGATCAAGGTCGCTCTGAACATCAATTTGCAGAAGGGGATCATGTGTTTCTTCGACTGCAACCTTACAAGCAAACTTCCCTCAAGGCTGAGCATTGTCAGAAGCTAGCGCCCAAATTTTATGTTCCTTATACAGTTCTCAAGCGTGTGGGACAAGTAGCCTACCAGTTAGCTTTGCCCAGTCATTCGAAGCTACATCTTGTTTTTCATGTTTCATGCTTAAAGAAGGTGATTGGAGCTAAGTATCAAATTCAAACCAACCTTCCTGAGTTAGCTGAAGAAGGATCCATTTGGTTACAGCCACATGCAATTTTGGACCAGCGTGAGCATCGCCTGCGTCAAAGAACCATCAAGGAAGTGCTAGTCCAGTGGAATGATACAACTCCAACGGATGCCACTTGGGAACCAGCTACCATTGTGCAACAATTTCCACATCTCAAGCCTTGAGGACAAGGATGTTTTTAAGGGGGCGGACATGTTAGGGTCCTAACCCGCACATAGGTAGAACAATATATTCGGATGTAATAAAGGTCAATATTAATGAGACTTTTCAATAAAATAGAATAAGGCGGATGTAAGAAGACCTAATAGAAGCTTCCGCTTCTAGAATGATCTTCCTCTAGATGCTTCTTTTGATAGACATATTTAGTATAAATAGGAGTCGAGGGTATGAGAACCCTAGCTTGGATATTATTGTAATAGAGCTCTGCTCAACTGGAGGTTGCCCCCTCGAAGAGGCCCGTGAACATTGCTTTCTGAATCAAAGTGCTATTTCTGTTGTTATTCTTATATCATTTCAGTGATATTGTGGTGATTGTTCTGGTTATATTACTGTTATTATGCCATTTCTAGCATTTTATTTTTGTTCTGCATACTTTTTATATCTGGTATATAACAATCACACCAACCTGGTCCCAAAGGACAACAAATATTTCTTCATGAGGTAATAAGTCTGGTATCGTGGCAAGTGTCGCCCTAATAATTGAAGCATTTGGACGTGTTGCAAAGAATTCTTTTTTGATTACAAAAAGTTTGCTTGGAAATTATACTCTTTGCCTTATTTAACCTTGGTGGGTGTCATTTCGTCCTAGTAAGTTGGTCACCCTTGGGGATGGGGTGCTACTGGGGGTTCCTTGAAGAGTCATCGTCCATTCCAAATCATACTTATCACCTTCCATGCTCTTTCCATTCCATTTCCTAATATTTTTGGATGTTCGGGTGCACTGACCCAAGAAGGGATTGTACCTCATTTCATGGGAAGAAGGGGTTGAAGGCCCAGAGGGAATGTAGCTAGCAAAAGATAAAATCCAAAATTATAACCTTCTATATGCTTGCCAAGAGAGGTCTTGAAAACAATTAAATGTTTCTCTTAAAAAAATTGAAGACCTGCAAAAGAAAGACTCACATATATAGATGTCCCACTTGTTGAGGGATCTACATGAGTGCAATATACCCTTTGCTTCACCCACATGGCACTCTGTGTACCTCTAGCTTCAAGTGACATTGTGGTACTTCTTCAAGTCTTATGTTACCCAATTGAAGTACCCGACTGTGTTGCACTTCAATCAATTAATGGCAATAAATGGGTTTTGAAAAAGGATGCATTGAAAACAAAGGTGCAACACACCCTCTACAAAGGCACCCATAAATGAGACAATACGAACCCTTGTATGTCATGAACCCCATGCCCAAAGGTATTACACACTCCACCTCACACTCATACATGACTTAGATGGGTTTCTCTTGGAAAACACCCTTGACTTGAGGACTGACTGGCCCAATAGGATGCCTTGACACCCCTCCCACACCTAAATTTGACAAATTGTATAACGTCTTTGAACATTTGTTTAGCTTGAAAAGAGGGGTTTGATGCACTTGTTCAAGTGGTTTGATTATTATATGTGGCTTACTTGGCATGATTCTTGTGAATTATGGACCCTTGGAGTACGTACGTGTTTTTCTTTGCAAGACCTTGCCCGATGGATAGGTATTCATGAGGAGATGACTTGTCAGACCTTCATGGGGGCTTTGGAGCCCAAGGATGGATGTAGAGACCCCACATTTGGGCCAAGCTAGTGATCACTATTTCACAGGAGGTCATTGCCTTTGGAGGCACTTTAGAAGGCCTAGATGGATGGCTATCACCTCCTCCCGCCTGGATGCTAGCCTTTGGAGGCTTGGATGTCACTTTCCTAACCTATGACGTCACCATGAAGAAGGCTACGATTTGATCATATGGAAGGAGGTTATGGCACAACATTTTGGCACATGTGGCATGGTTATTGGCCTTTGGAGGCCCAACGTTCCACTAAGCAACCTTAATGTTCCACCTTGGATGCCCAACATCACCCTAGAAGGGCATGACGTCACCCTTTGAGGGTCATTTTGTAAAAAATTGAATTTATTTTAAATTTTAATGAGCAAATTAAGAAGTAGGCTCAAATTTGTGAAAAGACACCACTTTTGGATAATAAGGCTAGGATTTCCCATATAAATATGCTAGCCTAAATGATTTTTCACATATAACTTACCTCTCACAAGAGGGAGTACTGAAATTTTCGCCCTAGAGGCATTATTGGTTGAAATTACTAAGGCTCACCTCTTGGAGACCTTGCTTGGGATATCTTTTTGGTGATTTTTGGTGGAAATTTATGCAACTAGGTGTTTATTACTTGATTATTCTTAGTGAAGTAAGTAAAATCTGCAATTTCTTTTCATGCTTTGAATGGTTATGGTGTATTTTACTTCTTCATGTTTAAGATTATGAAATTGCTTGCTCTTAAACCCTAGGAGAGGGACATAAAGTGCTTCTTCCTCTCTCTAGTCTTTTCCACTTGTTAATTGTCAAAGGGATCTTGTCTAGATAGGCTTTTAAAGCCCTAAAAGTGCTAGCACTTTAGAAGTTTGTTCTAGAACTTGTTGCAAATATTTTTTAAGTGTCCAAGGAGAAGAGGAATTCGCTAGAGCCCAAAAGAGCTTGCACTCTAGCCAAAATTCCATCTTTGAGACTTAGAGCTTGAGGCTTTCAAGAGCCAACACCTGAAGACTTTATCTCTCCATTCTTAGAGCATTATTATCATTTATTTCTTCAAGTTATTTGTTGTTGTTGTAATTGACTCCATAAGCCCAAAAGACATTGATTTCTGCTTTCTCTTGTTGAGGGATTGATCAAACAACTTTTACACTCTCTTCTTTGAAGCTTTTACTAACTAATTATAACCCTTGTTTAGCTTGAACTACGAATTTTGTGGTTGTTGTTGCAAAACACTGCTACAACCACCCTAACTGTTGCTAATTTCATGCATAACTAACTATAATAACTATATAACTCACTTAGAAATCTGCTACTATAAGTGCTAAGTAATCTACATGATAAATGCTAAATTTCTATGGTCATTTATTGCAAATCTAAGTGATAATTCTTCTAGCTGTTAGAAATCATTATTTGTTGTTGTAAACTATTTAATTTATTGCAATTACATATAAGCAAACACATATTTTACATTAGCTATTGTCTTTGAGGTTTTACTATCATTTTGGTACTTGGAATTACTATATATATGTTGTACATTGTTCTTGTTCTGGACAAGTACACAAGCTACACTTCTTTGCCTCAATTTCTCAGATGTAGACCTTGTTGACTTAGGTGACCAGTGAGAAGAGGGTATTTCTTAACATAACCTTGGTCTACTTAGCCCTTTAGGCCACCGGGAATGCCTCCCTTGGGTTGGACCTTCATCCATCCCTAAAAGTGGGGATTTCTCATTGAGGTGACAGTGGTGAGATATCCTGTTGTTACGTCAATTTCACCTACTTGTCTTGGGCTTTGGATAAGTACAAATTGTGCGATAACAATCCATAAGGATATAAATTCCGCCCTATTATTTGTACTAATCCCAAGTGCATAAYGAATATGAAGATAATAGTTTTGACTTAAAAACACGACTATCCCAACTCCACACACTAGGGGGTGACCCTGGCAGGCCCCATCGAAGAAGCCCCATGGGACCCTAAAGTCCACCTCTGACATAGATGGAAGCCTTGGATCCTTAATTTTTGATCCRCCATAAACGCCTTGGATAACTTTATAATTATACCAGCTGTTACTTCGGGTGGAATGTATAAGTTCTTGAAAATACTGGAATTCTGAGCTCACCGGATACTTGAAACCAAGAATCTTGGCATACCTTGGAAATTTTTAACTGCTTTGTTAGCTAGCTAGTCCTTTAAGCATTCCTCTAGGATGGTCTTGTTCCATTGGGATGTGGGCTTGAGCTTGGACTGCATTATCTTCTTGACCTTTTCTGCATAAACACGGGAAATGAATAAGTGAGAAATGGATTCCTCATGATTTTTGCACAGGGTACACATATTTGGACCAATCCACCCATGTTTGATGCCAACATCCCAAGTAAGTATCTTGTTGTTTAATGCCAACCATAGAGTAATCTTATTCTTTATGGGAGCATTTATTTTTCCACAATAATTTGCACCACCACGACAAAGTCTTCCATCCATACTTTATATCCTAGTTTGGTCGTGTAGTCTTCATATTTGACATTTTCTGACCAACACACGGTGTCGTCATCATCGTCTTAGAGAAAATTCAAGTTAGAGACAAGGAGTCAAATGCGATGATTCCACTCCTCCACCTTGTGTCCTCCAAACCCAGGTATGAGGCCGATTTCCAACCTTGTATGCCCCTTACTGAGGTACTTGAGCTCTGGCATTAACAAGGAAAAAGGATATTAGCTGATCGAATGATGCGGAGAAGAGAGTCAAAGAATTTGATATCATATCCTACTCCTATCCAAGGGTCTTTTCCAATGCGAATCCATCTCCCATTACCCACTCGCCAAGCAATCCATTAACCAACCAGCGGGAAGGCTTCTATCATGGCTTTCCAAATTATAGATCCTTTAGGAGACTTCTTGGGCATCTTGAACCATTCTAGAATTGACATCCCTGAGAGATACTTAGACTTCATGACTCATCCCCACAAAGAATCACATTCCACCAACCACCAAAGGCTTTTGGCCACAAGGGCTCGAGAGAAGGTACAAATTTTCTTGAGGCCCCAGCCCCCCAATTCTTTGGGGGTAGCCAATTTTTTCTAACTAACCATAGGGATGCCTCCAAATTGATGGGAGCCTGACCAAAGATATTGAAAGCTCACCTTCCTGATTTTGGTTAGGATTTCTTTGGGGATTGTCACGATAAAGATCTAGAAGATCGAGATGCTCTCTAACACCGATTTAAGGAGAACTAACCGACCTCCTCTTGACAATAATCGGTTGACCCAAAGCAATACACGAATCTCCACTTTTTTTACCAACCACAGCCAATCGACATATCTGTAGTTATCTGACTTTAGATGGAAGCTAAGGTATTTGAGCCTTGTATCCATATTTTTACTTTAAAAGGGGAAAAGGTTTTGGATCTGGTGGAAATATTGGTATGGAGGGGAAGAGATGAGCATTTTAGTCTTTCCATAGTTATTTCCATCTCGGTGGCTTTACAAAACAACTCAATCACCCTTTTTAAAGCTAAGAGATCCTGATAACTCCCTTTGGTGCAACAAAGGACATCATCTACGAATAATAGGTGGGAAATAGATTCTTGGCCTGATACTTTTAATCCTCTTATTTCCCCCGAACTCCTTTCCTATGATATAAGCTTACTTGGGGCTTCAACTATAAGGAGGAAGAGGAAAGGTGAGAGGGGGAATCCTCGTCTCAATCCTCTAGATGCTTGAAAGAAGCTGGAGGGGGTGTCATTGATTAGGAATGCAAACGAGATTGACTAGATACAACCCATTATCCAATTGACCACTGGGAGGGCCATCCCAATTTGGATAAGAACATTATGGAGAAAGGTCTAGTTGACTCGGTCATAGGCCTTGGAGAGGTCCAATTTAAGGACAATTAAAGACTGATTGGACTTTTTTACTAAGAGTAGGACTTCTTTGGCCATAACAACTACATCATGAAATTGTCTATGTCATAAGAACCCAAACTGCTCTTTAGAAATTATGTCATTGAGGATCGGCTTAAGTCTTTTGGCAATCACTTTTGTAATGATTTTGTATATGGCGTTGCATAGGGATATAGGCCTATAGTCCCCAAAGGATGCACCATCCTAGGTTTTGGGGATTAGGGCTATAAAAGTAGAATTGAAAGAACCTTTCACCTTGCCAGAGGTTTGAGACTCCTTTACGACTTTGAGTAGATCCTCCTTGATTAGGTCATAGAAGCCTACAAAAAATTGACTATAAATCCATCTAGGCCCGGGATCTTCCCTTTCTGCATGGAGGAGAGATTGGCGAGCACCTCGGCCTCCGTTACTTCCTCCCCCAAAAATAGATTCATTTCCTCAGTGATCACTTGATGGAACTTATAAATCACTCGTATAATATCTTGAATGGGACAACCCCTAGGGGCTTGAAAAAGAACTTGAAAGTGACGAACTCTTTCCTCGACCTTCTCTTTGAAAGTACTTACCATCATTCCATTGAATTCCTTGAATTTCCATATAATACTAACATTTTTCCTTAAGTTTGCAAACCGTGGAAAAATTTATGAACAAAATTTGTGAACATTTCAATAGAAGTAATAATTAAACATATTAAACCGGAACAGTAAAATTTGGAATTGATTCATATTTTAAAAGAAGAATGTAAGAAGATAACATTACATGTTAATTGAAACAATATCTAGAAGATAATTTAATCATATTATATTGAGTGGAGCTTAAATTTTGTGTTATAATTTTTTATTTTTTTTTCAATATTTTCAAAAAATAATTTAATAAACTTGACCATTTTGAAAATTAAAATTCTTTACATAATTAAAAATAATTTTGAGAATGTTTAAATTTCACTTATTATGTTTTTAATTAGTTGAAAATTATGGTTGAAACATAAATTCTTCATAATGTAACTTTATTTTTAAAATAAAACATTTTAAAAATAGTACCATAAAACTTTCTAAAAGTAACATATTATAATTATCATATTTGTTTTTCTAAGGCATGATCCATGGATGGTAACGAGGTAAATCGTCGGCCTTGATTACGAGGTCTCACCCCGAGGAATCAAGAGAGTCGAACTAGTGACCAACAACAAGCATGATAAACTCACGTTTGGTTCTAAACCAATTGAGCTAACCCTTGAGGCTTAATATATATTCTTTCAAAAGACAAGCAACATGTATATTCACTACTTATGAATATAACGTTTTTTTTTTCCTTGAAATATATATATTTCAAGGAAAAAAAAAACGTTATATTCATAAGTAGTGAATATACATGTTGCATATTTCAAGGAAAAAAAAACGTTATATTCATAAGTAGTGAATATACATGTTGCTTGTCTTTTGAAAGAAGAGACAATGTGATGCACATATGCAGATTTCTACTTCATCTATACAAAAAAATCTAACCAACTGGTTCTTGCCCAAAAAAGATTCAAACCAAAAGCCAAAAAATAGATATTCATAAACCTCCATACCAGTTCTATGACATGCTATACCGCACTTCTCCATGCCAGCGATAGCTATTTCTAGAATTGAAATTCCATAGTTTATGTCTCTTCATTGTATATAAACTCATAGAGCCCAAAGCTCACACTAGAAGAGACATGGCCTCTTTGGAAAGTGCATCTGCTTTGCCATTAACTTGCTCACGATAGATATGGCAGAACGAAAGCTAATCAAAAGATTGAAGAGCACTTGTGATATCTCTAAGCAAAGGCTCAAGCCTTACATCTGTCACCACTTCCTTTTTCTTTTCCCATTTGATCACTAGCTTGGAATCCCCCAAAATTCGCAACTTCTTCATGCCTTTTTTTGAAGCCACCTCAAGTAAAGTTCACGGGGCAATAAACTATGCTCTGTTATTTGTACCCCTCCCTGGAGCACAACGAACTTGTAGATAATGATTCTGCTTTAGATATAGAACAACTCCGGTCCCATAATCTGGAGGATGTCATTGACAAGCCCTGTCATAGAACCCCCAGGGAATCCCAAAGTCCAGTTCATGCATGAAAGGCAACCTTGGGTCTTTTATTTTCAATTCGGTCATAAAGTCCTTGGACAAATTGAGAATGATACTTGTAGTTACATGCGAAGGGATATCTTTGTTCCCGAAAATACTTGAATTATGGGCCCACCAAAGGCTAAAAACCAAAAAACTGGGCATTGCTTCGAAGCGTTGGACCGCCTTATCCGACGACTAATCCTTTAAAGAATCCACCGAACTAGTTTTGTTCCATGAAGTTGATGGCTTGAGCTCCTGTTGAACGATCCTGATAACCTATGATGCATACACACATTCAATAAATATGTAAGATGCGGTTTCCTCATGGTTTTTGCATTAAACACATCTTCTTGGGCCCACCCATCCACGTTTGAGCCCCGCTTCTTGGGTTAAAAGTTTATTATTTAGGGCCAACCACAATATAATCCTATTTGTTAGAGGGGAATGTAATTTCCATAGGTGATTCCACCACCATTTTTTATCATCTAAAAACTGCAAATCCAAGCAAGCCTTGTAATCGAGTTTGGTCATGAACTCGTTGCTTTTAGGATTCTTCGACTAGCACAACTTGTTTGACTCACCCTCCTTTAAAATAATGTAGTTGGAGACCAAATGCCCAACAAACCTATCCCATTCCTCTGCCTTTGCTTCCTCCAAGCCCAAAGAGGGCGCAGATCGCCAATCGATCCTGCCACGAGCCTGGGGCTCCTAAACCCATGCTCCTACTAGAGTGTAAATGTTTTCATAATGGAGGGCCTAAGGGAGAGGGGTCGATAGACGAAAATCATTACTGGCTCCTAGCTAGGGGTCTTCACCTATTCGAACTGATCTTCCACAGAGTCCAATATTCGACCAACATAAATGTTGAAACAAAGACCTTCCACACTATAGACCCCTTAGAAGATTTTTGAGACATTCTAAACCAATCCTCCACTGACAAACCCCATTGAGGTACTTTGATTTGAAAATTTTGCCCCACATGAAAGTGCGGCTAAGTGAACCTCCATAAACTTCTAGCAACAAAGGCCGTGCAAAGTTAAAAATGTTTAATGTCATTATTAATTTTTATTTACTTAAAAAATAATTAATACATTTACTTTTTTATTTTAAAATTATTATAAAAACAAATACTTAATTGATTACGACCCTTATCATTTTCCATAATCTCAATCTTCATAGTTAATGAACAAGGGTTGCATGGCAACGCAGTCCCTGCCGAGTTAGTTGGGAATACATGTTGAACAATGAAACTTAATATAACTAAATGCACAAGTAATGGATATTTTTTGTCAAAAGATAATAATTGAGGGTTGTTTGTTATTCAAAATGTATAATGGATTGTAAGTTGAATGGAACTATAATATTCATAAATATAATATAAATATAATAAATATATAATAAATATAATAATAAATAATATATTAGATCATAAATATTATATAAATATAATAATGTATAATAATAAATACATAGTACAACTTTTTATATTTAGATGTGGTGATTGGTGAAATTCATTGATTATGTAATTAATTCTACATATTGAAAGATGTGAAGGGAGCAATAACACTTCAATTCTATTAACCAATTAGAAATGAGAAACACAAATATTTTTATTATATCTAAAAATATATATTTGTTTTCCTATGTTAAACATTACATTGCATACACAAATTTATGGTAAAAGACAAATTAATGTTACATCAAAAGCAAACTCATTGCTATAGTCCCATGGCAGGGACTAATAACTATTAACACACATTCCTATATCTTTTATCACTCACCCCTTCATAGGGGCCATTAATACTCTTG
>JASDQU010101245.1:5254-42646 GCA_032191745.1 Picea mariana | reverse complement strand
CCATAAACGCCTTGGATAACTTTATAATTATACCAGCTGTTACTTCGGGTGGAATGTATAAGTTCTTGAAAATACTGGAATTCTGAGCTCACCGGATACTTGAAACCAAGAATCTTGGCATACCTTGGAAATTTTTAACTGCTTTGTTAGCTAGCTAGTCCTTTAAGCATTCCTCTAGGATGGTCTTGTTCCATTGGGATGTGGGCTTGAGCTTGGACTGCATTATCTTCTTGACCTTTTCTGCATAAACACGGGAAATGAATAAGTGAGAAATGGATTCCTCATGATTTTTGCACAGGGTACACATATTTGGACCAATCCACCCATGTTTGATGCCAACATCCCAAGTAAGTATCTTGTTGTTTAATGCCAACCATAGAGTAATCTTATTCTTTATGGGAGCATTTATTTTTCCACAATAATTTGCACCACCACGACAAAGTCTTCCATCCATACTTTATATCCTAGTTTGGTCGTGTAGTCTTCATATTTGACATTTTCTGACCAACACACGGTGTCGTCATCATCGTCTTAGAGAAAATTCAAGTTAGAGACAAGGAGTCAAATGCGATGATTCCACTCCTCCACCTTGTGTCCTCCAAACCCAGGTATGAGGCCGATTTCCAACCTTGTATGCCCCTTACTGAGGTACTTGAGCTCTGGCATTAACAAGGAAAAAGGATATTAGCTGATCGAATGATGCGGAGAAGAGAGTCAAAGAATTTGATATCATATCCTACTCCTATCCAAGGGTCTTTTCCAATGCGAATCCATCTCCCATTACCCACTCGCCAAGCAATCCATTAACCAACCAGCGGGAAGGCTTCTATCATGGCTTTCCAAATTATAGATCCTTTAGGAGACTTCTTGGGCATCTTGAACCATTCTAGAATTGACATCCCTGAGAGATACTTAGACTTCATGACTCATCCCCACAAAGAATCACATTCCACCAACCACCAAAGGCTTTTGGCCACAAGGGCTCGAGAGAAGGTACAAATTTTCTTGAGGCCCCAGCCCCCCAATTCTTTGGGGGTAGCCAATTTTTTCTAACTAACCATAGGGATGCCTCCAAATTGATGGGAGCCTGACCAAAGATATTGAAAGCTCACCTTCCTGATTTTGGTTAGGATTTCTTTGGGGATTGTCACGATAAAGATCTAGAAGATCGAGATGCTCTCTAACACCGATTTAAGGAGAACTAACCGACCTCCTCTTGACAATAATCGGTTGACCCAAAGCAATACACGAATCTCCACTTTTTTTACCAACCACAGCCAATCGACATATCTGTAGTTATCTGACTTTAGATGGAAGCTAAGGTATTTGAGCCTTGTATCCATATTTTTACTTTAAAAGGGGAAAAGGTTTTGGATCTGGTGGAAATATTGGTATGGAGGGGAAGAGATGAGCATTTTAGTCTTTCCATAGTTATTTCCATCTCGGTGGCTTTACAAAACAACTCAATCACCCTTTTTAAAGCTAAGAGATCCTGATAACTCCCTTTGGTGCAACAAAGGACATCATCTACGAATAATAGGTGGGAAATAGATTCTTGGCCTGATACTTTTAATCCTCTTATTTCCCCCGAACTCCTTTCCTATGATATAAGCTTACTTGGGGCTTCAACTATAAGGAGGAAGAGGAAAGGTGAGAGGGGGAATCCTCGTCTCAATCCTCTAGATGCTTGAAAGAAGCTGGAGGGGGTGTCATTGATTAGGAATGCAAACGAGATTGACTAGATACAACCCATTATCCAATTGACCACTGGGAGGGCCATCCCAATTTGGATAAGAACATTATGGAGAAAGGTCTAGTTGACTCGGTCATAGGCCTTGGAGAGGTCCAATTTAAGGACAATTAAAGACTGATTGGACTTTTTTACTAAGAGTAGGACTTCTTTGGCCATAACAACTACATCATGAAATTGTCTATGTCATAAGAACCCAAACTGCTCTTTAGAAATTATGTCATTGAGGATCGGCTTAAGTCTTTTGGCAATCACTTTTGTAATGATTTTGTATATGGCGTTGCATAGGGATATAGGCCTATAGTCCCCAAAGGATGCACCATCCTAGGTTTTGGGGATTAGGGCTATAAAAGTAGAATTGAAAGAACCTTTCACCTTGCCAGAGGTTTGAGACTCCTTTACGACTTTGAGTAGATCCTCCTTGATTAGGTCATAGAAGCCTACAAAAAATTGACTATAAATCCATCTAGGCCCGGGATCTTCCCTTTCTGCATGGAGGAGAGATTGGCGAGCACCTCGGCCTCCGTTACTTCCTCCCCCAAAAATAGATTCATTTCCTCAGTGATCACTTGATGGAACTTATAAATCACTCGTATAATATCTTGAATGGGACAACCCCTAGGGGCTTGAAAAAGAACTTGAAAGTGACGAACTCTTTCCTCGACCTTCTCTTTGAAAGTACTTACCATCATTCCATTGAATTCCTTGAATTTCCATATAATACTAACATTTTTCCTTAAGTTTGCAAACCGTGGAAAAATTTATGAACAAAATTTGTGAACATTTCAATAGAAGTAATAATTAAACATATTAAACCGGAACAGTAAAATTTGGAATTGATTCATATTTTAAAAGAAGAATGTAAGAAGATAACATTACATGTTAATTGAAACAATATCTAGAAGATAATTTAATCATATTATATTGAGTGGAGCTTAAATTTTGTGTTATAATTTTTTATTTTTTTTTCAATATTTTCAAAAAATAATTTAATAAACTTGACCATTTTGAAAATTAAAATTCTTTACATAATTAAAAATAATTTTGAGAATGTTTAAATTTCACTTATTATGTTTTTAATTAGTTGAAAATTATGGTTGAAACATAAATTCTTCATAATGTAACTTTATTTTTAAAATAAAACATTTTAAAAATAGTACCATAAAACTTTCTAAAAGTAACATATTATAATTATCATATTTGTTTTTCTAAGGCATGATCCATGGATGGTAACGAGGTAAATCGTCGGCCTTGATTACGAGGCCTCACCCCGAGGAATCAAGAGAGTCGAACTAGTGACCAACAACAAGCATGATAAACTCACGTTTGGTTCTAAACCAATTGAGCTAACCCTTGAGGCTTAATATATATTCTTTCAAAAGACAAGCAACATGTATATTCACTACTTATGAATATAACGTTTTTTTTTTCCTTGAAATATATATATTTCAAGGAAAAAAAAAACGTTATATTCATAAGTAGTGAATATACATGTTGCATATTTCAAGGAAAAAAAAACGTTATATTCATAAGTAGTGAATATACATGTTGCTTGTCTTTTGAAAGAAGAGACAATGTGATGCACATATGCAGATTTCTACTTCATCTATACAAAAAAATCTAACCAACTGGTTCTTGCCCAAAAAAGATTCAAACCAAAAGCCAAAAAATAGATATTCATAAACCTCCATACCAGTTCTATGACATGCTATACCGCACTTCTCCATGCCAGCGATAGCTATTTCTAGAATTGAAATTCCATAGTTTATGTCTCTTCATTGTATATAAACTCATAGAGCCCAAAGCTCACACTAGAAGAGACATGGCCTCTTTGGAAAGTGCATCTGCTTTGCCATTAACTTGCTCACGATAGATATGGCAGAACGAAAGCTAATCAAAAGATTGAAGAGCACTTGTGATATCTCTAAGCAAAGGCTCAAGCCTTACATCTGTCACCACTTCCTTTTTCTTTTCCCATTTGATCACTAGCTTGGAATCCCCCAAAATTCGCAACTTCTTCATGCCTTTTTTTGAAGCCACCTCAAGTAAAGTTCACGGGGCAATAAACTATGCTCTGTTATTTGTACCCCTCCCTGGAGCACAACGAACTTGTAGATAATGATTCTGCTTTAGATATAGAACAACTCCGGTCCCATAATCTGGAGGATGTCATTGACAAGCCCTGTCATAGAACCCCCAGGGAATCCCAAAGTCCAGTTCATGCATGAAAGGCAACCTTGGGTCTTTTATTTTCAATTCGGTCATAAAGTCCTTGGACAAATTGAGAATGATACTTGTAGTTACATGCGAAGGGATATCTTTGTTCCCGAAAATACTTGAATTATGGGCCCACCAAAGGCTAAAAACCAAAAAACTGGGCATTGCTTCGAAGCGTTGGACCGCCTTATCCGACGACTAATCCTTTAAAGAATCCACCGAACTAGTTTTGTTCCATGAAGTTGATGGCTTGAGCTCCTGTTGAACGATCCTGATAACCTATGATGCATACACACATTCAATAAATATGTAAGATGCGGTTTCCTCATGGTTTTTGCATTAAACACATCTTCTTGGGCCCACCCATCCACGTTTGAGCCCCGCTTCTTGGGTTAAAAGTTTATTATTTAGGGCCAACCACAATATAATCCTATTTGTTAGAGGGGAATGTAATTTCCATAGGTGATTCCACCACCATTTTTTATCATCTAAAAACTGCAAATCCAAGCAAGCCTTGTAATCGAGTTTGGTCATGAACTCGTTGCTTTTAGGATTCTTCGACTAGCACAACTTGTTTGACTCACCCTCCTTTAAAATAATGTAGTTGGAGACCAAATGCCCAACAAACCTATCCCATTCCTCTGCCTTTGCTTCCTCCAAGCCCAAAGAGGGCGCAGATCGCCAATCGATCCTGCCACGAGCCTGGGGCTCCTAAACCCATGCTCCTACTAGAGTGTAAATGTTTTCATAATGGAGGGCCTAAGGGAGAGGGGTCGATAGACGAAAATCATTACTGGCTCCTAGCTAGGGGTCTTCACCTATTCGAACTGATCTTCCACAGAGTCCAATATTCGACCAACATAAATGTTGAAACAAAGACCTTCCACACTATAGACCCCTTAGAAGATTTTTGAGACATTCTAAACCAATCCTCCACTGACAAACCCCATTGAGGTACTTTGATTTGAAAATTTTGCCCCACATGAAAGTGCGGCTAAGTGAACCTCCATAAACTTCTAGCAACAAAGGCCGTGCAAAGTTAAAAATGTTTAATGTCATTATTAATTTTTATTTACTTAAAAAATAATTAATACATTTACTTTTTTATTTTAAAATTATTATAAAAACAAATACTTAATTGATTACGACCCTTATCATTTTCCATAATCTCAATCTTCATAGTTAATGAACAAGGGTTGCATGGCAACGCAGTCCCTGCCGAGTTAGTTGGGAATACATGTTGAACAATGAAACTTAATATAACTAAATGCACAAGTAATGGATATTTTTTGTCAAAAGATAATAATTGAGGGTTGTTTGTTATTCAAAATGTATAATGGATTGTAAGTTGAATGGAACTATAATATTCATAAATATAATATAAATATAATAAATATATAATAAATATAATAATAAATAATATATTAGATCATAAATATTATATAAATATAATAATGTATAATAATAAATACATAGTACAACTTTTTATATTTAGATGTGGTGATTGGTGAAATTCATTGATTATGTAATTAATTCTACATATTGAAAGATGTGAAGGGAGCAATAACACTTCAATTCTATTAACCAATTAGAAATGAGAAACACAAATATTTTTATTATATCTAAAAATATATATTTGTTTTCCTATGTTAAACATTACATTGCATACACAAATTTATGGTAAAAGACAAATTAATGTTACATCAAAAGCAAACTCATTGCTATAGTCCCATGGCAGGGACTAATAACTATTAACACACATTCCTATATCTTTTATCACTCACCCCTTCATAGGGGCCATTAATACTCTTGGGAATGATCTTACTTCAAGTTGTAGAGATAGCGATGGATTTGATTTGAGTTTAATTCCCTAATTTTTTTAAGTCGAGCACTTGAGTGGGCCCAATGGTTAAGAACATGTGTTATTTCCGGGGAGGTCACATGTTCAAAACCAACGGAGGTACGGATGCTCATATTGACCCCTTGTGACAAGGCCCCTGTTGAGTCACAAGTAAGTTGTATTGCAACATGGGATCAGAGATTCCTGCTAATCGATGAAAGGATTCAGAGTAGACACACTCCAAGTTCTTCCTTCGTCATCACTGGTATGGTATGTTAAATTTATGATTCTGATTAAATATGCTCTGGCATTTGACTAATAAGAATTGAGTTAATATTCAGTTCTCAACGCATTCCTACTGACAAAGAATTCCCACCTCTAGACTTCGTAGAGGTTTTGGTCCCGCACAAGCCAAGGGTGGTTCTATGACGAAGGAAAGCAGAACTAACGTGTCAAAGGAAGCAACAAGTTTTTGAATTTAATTCTTTTTAAAATTTTCAGTAAGCGGGAAGGGGGTGTCTACGGTCAGGGTTTCAAGGCGGCTTGCATTCTTTTGATTCCCGCAAGGCAGAAAGTGGCTGAGATGGGCGGTGGGATTTGTTTTCACTCTCGAGGTTTATGATTTCTGGTTGCATTTAATAGTTTTTGTGTTTGGTTATTTGTTTCATATTTTACCTTTTTCATTGGTGCTGGCTTTTGTTCTTCTAGGGTTCGAAGGATGATGTTGGTAATGGAAAAGCTATAGCTTTCAGTTGGAGTAACATACATAATTGACATGGGAGAAGGTAATAAAACTCTTGAAAAACATAAAATCTGTTGAGAGATTTTCAGGACTGGAAAATTTTCTATAAAAGTTGTTGGATGTTTTTTTTTCTCTTCATATGGTTGTGGACATCTTTCTTAACAATTCAAGCTCCTTATCATTTATCCGAGCTTCGCCCCATGTCGCACATGGGGAGAGAGGAAAGAGTTTTCAGTAAAATGATACATATGTGAAAGCCTAAAAAATGATATTTTAAGACCACGACAAGTGTAAAGAGAAGATGTCAAGGCGCGCTGGAACTAAAAGGGGATGCCGAATGAGGGGGGAGAGAAGAAGGCTTCTTGATGCACCGTTTGATAATGCAATCTGGAGAATACCTGGGGCCGAGGGGGCCTGGCTTTGCAATCCTGGGAGGAGCCCTAGATCGTGGAGGTCTATCACGCCTAACATCCAAGGTCGGGGCAAAAAATCTCTGAATGAAAAACTGGCTGCTCAACTAAACCTAGAGAATAGTACTCTGGGTAGATAGAGTCTATCTCTGGTACCTCCTAGAGCTGATCTGTGTGCCAGTATGCTGGTGTCTGTCCTCCCGGGGTTTGGAATGGGACCTCCTGAAAAGTCTGGTGGAAATTGATCGCCCTGCCAGGGAGGGGTTGAGAGGAAACTGGTGGTCTCACTAATCTGGGTGGTGTGAGCCTCTACCTGACATTTGCTGCCCCAAGCAGACAAGATAACAAGGAAGAAAGAGGTGATCTTCTAATGGGCTCTGGTCGGGGAGGTCCACATAGGGACTGTGATCTATGTCTGAAACTCTTTTTCATGAAAATAGCTAGGCATCTTTGGCTATCCTGAGCCTCTGTTCTCATAATAGATAGACATCTCAAGATGAGATACCCCTCTGACACTTTCTAATCCATAAATTGTGGGCCTAAGGCCTGCCCGTCTCATCATGGATGCTTCTTCATTGTTGTTTGTTTGTGTAATTTGAATTCAGTGCCTCTTCAATAGCTTCCGTAGCAACAACTTCTGTAGCCTCTTCTTTTGTGAATTATTTTTTCTTGTTTCAGGTAAATTCTGCCCACCAACCAGCTATAACTTTGCCCATTCACAACACCAACAAACAAAAGTCGACCCAACAATGAAACGAAATTAACCAGCAAGGAAAAATCGGCTAGGCAAGTGAATAGAGTCACTTAGGTAGTAAATAAAACACCCAGGGGGATGTAAATCCGCCCAGGCAGTGGATAAAATGCCCAGGGGATGTAAATTCGTCCAAGCAGTAAATAAAACGCCCAGGGGGATGTAAATTCACCGAGGCAATAAATGAAATGCCAAGGGGTATGTATATTCGCCTAGGCAGTAAGTAAAACACCTAAGGGTATGTAAATTCGCCCAGGTAAGTGTAGAAGAGGAAAAACGACTCCTGTAAGTGTACGGCTCTGTGGCAGAGAAAAAACGCCCAACAAGCAATAAAATGTTGTGGATGGCTTGTGGGCAAAGGGAAAACACCCAGCAATACCAATTCGACTCAGGGAGTGAGACAAACCAGCATTCTCTTAAATCAATGAACAAAGTAGGGTGTCTACACTATGCCTACAAGATTGAGATTGCTCTAGCTTTCATGAAAACATCCATAGCCCAGAGTGTTCAAGCACACAATAAACTAATGAACCCACACCAAAGCCATGAAATTGAAACAATTACACAAACATTTCCACATTAATGGGCATTTTATTAAACTCAGGGGATAAATACAGAAGGTTGAGCTATGCATAGATGTGTATTGTTACTCACAGACAATAAAAAAAAATTGTAGATGGCCATGGCTCAAAGGCACCTTCACTCATCGTGGACAAACTCCTTGAATCCTTCGTCCACCAATATTCAAGCAGGTTGCCCTCTTAGAGCTCTCATTTTTGCTACTGTCCTCCCCCAAGTTTTCCTTATATTTCCCTTGTTTTTCTTCACTACAACCTTCATTTTCTTTTAATGGGGTACCTTTGGAAGGCCAACCATCACAATGGTCTATTTCCACTTCCAATTTTGCCAAAAAAGAAAAAATAAAATAAAAAGAACAATTACATGCTTATTACAAATTTACAAGAGGATCCAATTCGGATCACTGTCCCTAGCAAGTGGCATCACTGGCAAGTCCTATCAGGTTGTGGGTAGTGAGCATCAGGAGGATCCAAGAAAGTAGTAATCGTAATAGTATTGATCAAATCCACTGCAACCTATACGAATATGATTCACGATTCCACAAAATATGAGCATCGATCTTCTCATTAAATAATAAATTAGCATGGGTCCATCTAAACCTATTCTACAATGCATTTAATGCATCAATTGTTTTTTTCCATGAAATACATATCCCGAGGTTCGAGGAAACCCATTGAGCACTTCCCCTCATTTTGAGAATGGTATCTAGGGTAAACTAGATTCTTCAAGGCTCAAGACTGATACAACAATATACCCATTAAGGGTTTAACATGTCACTTGCAGGTATTGATCTCGGGTAGGGAGAATAAATCTCCTCCTCTCAACTGTCCAGGCTAGATCCAATTAACACTTAATGCATCAATAATATGTGCGAACTCAAAAATTGCATCCTTGAGCTTTTGCAATCTTGAGGTGCATATCATAATGCACCATCTAGATTCATTGATTCCTCAAACATAATAACACTTGCACCCAAAGTTGATGGATTACCTCACCCTCACCTGGGCTGTTGGATGTACCTAACTTTTCTTTGTGCAAAAGTGAGTAAGCACATAATGTGGAATGACAAAATATTAGATAAAATAAAAGTTGATATAATATATGTTATAAATTCACAAATTATGATTTTATATCGACCATAATGTGGACCCTCGTTCACCTTTCTTTGGTGACAAGTGGATAATAATATAATTTCATTTCTTTTCTGTTTAAGACTATTCAAGAATCCAAGAATGCTCGAGACTTTATATAGTTTCTATAAATTTTTTGGCTATTTTTAAGGTAAAATAATTTTATCCTATAGAATGTGGGCAAATTATTTTTAGAAAAAATGGAAATTGACGAATCTATTTTTGGGAAAAAGCATGGAAAATTAGCCCATGGGCAAAATTTAGCCCCTAAAATTTTCCCTGTCTGAAGTACCCTCCTTGTCATGGATCTATGAAGCACCTTTGAAGTCTTCATCCCATTGCGTTGCAAGTCCATATAGATAAATTGGAGCCTTCCTTGTACAAAGGAGGAGACTATTATACACAAATTCAAGGTTTTTCTTTCATCTCTCTTAAAGGTGAACTTTTTCCTCTTAATAGAGGGAGAACTATAAGTGGACTAATTTCTCTCAACAATGGAGGAATTGCCAAATCAATACAAGAAATTTATAGTAGGCCATTCTATTTTTGGAGCTCTAACCCCTTGCATCTTCCATCATCCAATGGGATTGCGTTAAACCTACTGACATCCTCCATCTAATGGGATTGAGTTACACCATACTCTCATCCTCCCTTACAACAATTGTGTAAGTGGGGCTACTTAGTTCAGTAAGGGTAAAAGGGTCACAAGAGTAAATGCTCCTAGGTGGAAATGACTTAGTATATAGACCAAAGGGAATTGTGAGTATCCTAATCTAGGTTCTCAAGACCTCTAGACTAAGGGTGAAGATGCTTAAACTTTGATCAAGCATAGAATTACATTGGGACCATAAACAATTCAACCATTCCAAGAATGGTCACTCCCTTTGATATTGTCATTGAGCTAATGTCATGTAATTTTGCATGCGTTTACACATCGTTAAATTGGTTTTTTCTATTGCATTCTAGTTTAGAAAGGCATTTTTGTTGGTGGCATATTGTAATGCATTAAAACCTTAATTCATCTACATCTTTTTGTTACATTACTAGCATGAGTTTGAACCATCATTACTCTTTTGCTATATCTTGCTAATACTTCTAAAATACTTTGTAGGCTTTCTAAAAGTGTTTGTTACAATTTTGAGAGGCTTTGTTCTAGAGTCTTTATGACATTGGCATCTCAGATACCCTCTTCACAACCATCCTTAGACTTTATGAGTTAGTTCTTGACCATCTTTGTAAAATGCATAGGATTTTTTACTTCATTCAAAGCACCATTGGGGTTAAGCAGGATTGCCTCCTCTCGTCAACACTCTTTGGGATATACATTGACGAGTTGGAATCCTTCCTTTGTGAGCACATCTAGGACGATGATGGGTGCCTCTTACACATTGTATTGATCTCCCTGTTCCTCTTTGTTGATGACTTGATCCTATTGGCCTCTTTACCTTAGGGTCCTTAGAGATAGATTGATGCCTTGGCCAGTTTTTGTGACATCTGGTAGTTGACAGTCATGTAGGGTAAAACCAAGGTCACGATATTCAACATGTCGACTAGTACCATCCATTTTTTTACTTTTGGGGGGAAGAGATTTAGATCACGATGACGTATGCCTTTCTGGGGGTACAACTTGGGGGGCCTTGTTGCATCGAGAGGCCCTTTCTATAGCACAGGTGGGTGAGATGTGCCACTTTTGTAATGCATGCTAGTTCAAAGCAATTAATCAATATAAAACAAAAATAAATATAATGTCGACTCACAATTTACATAAAAAAGATATATTTACAAAATATATTCGTATTAAATTCTATAGCCCCACGTGGCACCAATGATCAGGTGAGAAAAAGAGAAGCACACCAAAGTAGATCCATCTTCCCTTGTGATCATTTAAGTACAAAGAGATTTGCACCTCAATTTTCTATGATCTCTCTTGATGCTTAATAGGTCTAAAATTAAGATGAATCTACCCTTATAATGAATATGTGAGTGAGTGTTATTAAATAAATTATCTTAAAAAAATTAAAATATAGCCTACTTTAATTAAACAAAAGATGGGTATGTATGTTTCTGTTTGTTGTTTGTAGTAAATGAATTTGATATGATACATCCAAGGTATTGCACAAAGAGTAATTAGGTGAATCTATAGCTGTGTAAAGTGTCTAACATTAATAAATTAAATTGAAAACAAAGTTACTTATGTAAAAATGAAAAATAAAAAAAATGAACCAACCATAATAATAAAAAAATAAAAAATAAATGAACACTGTAATAAAATAAACCACCAAATATCCATCTTAACTTCGGATCTATCAAGTGTCAAGAGGGATCAAATCCATTGATGTGCAAAAGGAAATGTTTGCACCTCAAGGGATTTGATCCTTCTTGACGCTTATAGATCTAGAGTTAAGATGGATCTATTTTGGTTTTAGCATGTGTAAGGCCCTCTAGCTATGACTAAAAAAGGGTTATGAACTTATGACTCCCTTGCCCTCTTCAAGTGCTAGTGTTTCCAAAACCATTTTTAGGACATCTCATCCACACTACACCTCATGGACTCAATCATTAGGCCTACGGTCCTCTATGGCTCAAAGATTTGGGGATTGAGTTTGTTATAGATTGACTAGGTCAAGACAGAGAGAGCCCAAACTCTTCTTCTTAGGCACATCATTTGATGCAAGCTTGCGGTCCCTTAGCCCATTCTACAAGTGGAGTTTGGGGCCTATCCTTTTTGCCTTAAGGTCATCTTTCGTCTGGTCTCTTTCCTACATAGAGCTTGAACTTTCAAGGAATCAGTGTCTGGGGGAAATAATACTCCTACCTAGTGCTTTGCTCTTTTGAGGCTATTGCCTTAGCCTGCACATTTGGATGTGCTTATGGGTAGTATGCCAAGGCATCCCATCTTCTTTAGTCGACGATCATCTCTCCAAACCATCTACTCACCTTCATGTACTCTTTAGATGTGCTAGGCGACCTCCTTCAATCTAAGTAGGATTTAAATCGGGCCTTCAAGACATCTACAAATTGGACATCTAGGTCACTTGGAGCACACCATGAGAGCACATTAGCTTGAAGATGGCTTTTTACTTGGAGCATTTCATGGAGTTGTGGGATGGCCTCATTGCTCACCCCCCATACACACGAAGACATTGGATGCATGCTCTTTAGATCCCTTTAAGGCAATTTCAAGTGGGATCCCATAGACTCCAAATAAAGTTTGATCACCACATATCGCACCTCGATAGGACTTGTCGGCTATGCCACCTACAAGAACTAGAGATGTAGATGCATCTCATTTTTAGGTGCCCTTTCTACTATGAGATGTACCACTACCTTTATTAGGATTTGGGAGGCTCCCTCTCCACTTTCATTTAATACCTTGACTAGAGTTGCCTCTCTCTCTTCATGAGCGAAGTGCTCAAATACCGATCTTAGTCTTTACAGGCCCCACCTTGGCTTGAGGTTTCCAGGAGGATCACTTCTTACTTCCAGGTTGCCCCATCTCACTCAGGCAATAAGCGACAAGTGGAGATCCATGATATTTCAGACCCTAGAATGGTGAGGCCTTGGGTATCCTCTCAAGTTTCTTCATGACCTCCCTCTTTGAGTGGTCAACCTACATCTTTGTGGCTTGTGAGGAGTTATCGGTCTAGATCACACATCACTACTTTGATAGATGGACTAGGTCTAGACGGACCCAAAGTCAGAGTACACCCGATTGTCAGACTACCCCCCAACTTCAACCATGTAACTAGGTCTCTCTTAGGAGTTTCTTTCCCTCGACCTTGGATGGTAGGAGAGTGGGGCTTCCTCATTTATTCACTGCCCCAAGTTTGTATAACCAAGCCCCCTCAACCTCGATCACCCCCCAAGGATATCATCCGTCGAAGTATCGACCCTTTCATGATGATTGACGACTACAAAAACAAGCCCATATCTAGGGCCCCACCCTCTCCCTTGATCATCAAGACCTGCAGGATCTCACACCTTCTTTCCCTCCCTTGCTCGATATCGAGATCCTTAGTCTTAGTTCCCCTTTTTCGTATCACGACATCCACACTCTATACACTTTTATTTTGTTGGAAAGTTAGTTTTTAGTTTCGAGCTAGATATTAACTATCGGTCCTTTCACAATGATTGACAACTACGACAACAAGCTCGTATCCAAGGCCTCACCCTCTCCCTTGGTCATCAAGACTTGCATGATCTGACACTTTCTTTCCCTCATGCGCAGTATCAAGATCCTCAGTCTCAATTCCCCTTTTTTATATCATGGCATCCACACTCTATACTCTTATTTTGCTGGACAGTTAGCTTTGAGTTCCTAACATAGTTATCAGAATCGGACCGGTGATCGAACCAGTTGACCCCAAAAATGTGAACGGGACCGGTACCGGAAAAAAACCGGTTGACCAAAAACTACATAAAATATTCAAATTTTGAAAAAAAACATATATATTCATTTGCATCCATATGCATCCAAACTATTTATACACAAATATGCAAAGTTTCTCATTTATATAGCAAGTAAGAGTGCATATAACCAAAATAGCACCGTAACCAAAATAACACCGAGTGCAATACATATCTGAACAAAAATACATCAACAAAGAGGCTCTAAATGGCCTCTAGAGTCCAAGACAAGCATAATATGATACTAGATACTACTAATAATCAGAATCCTCATCCTCAATATGAATAGACCTTACAGTGGGATTCCGGCTTGATTCCTTTGGCCTTGAAGGTATTTGTACCTCTAGCCGTGGAAGTGGGTTCAAGTCCATCCAAGAAAGGTCTTCGTTGTCAAATCTTGGTGCTTACTCTCCACAACCCACTTTGATGAGGGATCAAAGTCATCCTTCTATTAAACAATTGTTATTTTAATTTTTTTTTTGAATTCCATGGGTCCATGACGCGCCATACGAAACCAGCCGGTTTGGTGAGAAAAGGCCAGTTCGGTACTGAACCGGCCAAAAACAGTTCAGGAGGGCGATTTGAACCCGTTTTGCCTCAAGACCAGTCAGATCGGCCAGTTCCACTGGTTCCAAATGGTTCCGATAACACTGGAACTTCCTAGCTAGATACTATGTTCTTATATTATCTTCAGTATTGATCTGGGAGTTGCTTTTGCACTCCCACATTGTATATATACACTAAATTGTACTTGTCAGTCCCTTTGACCTACTTTTGTGGTCACTTGCTTGACATTAGTAAAATTATCTTATCTTATTAGTCCCCACCAAGCTAGGAGTATACTTTTCATTTACAAGTCAAACTGGTTTGACTTCATATTAGTTTATCTTCCTTGGCATAATTTTTTATAAAGTTTTACTATGTTTTCAAAAAATATTCATTAAAAAGAATTTATGCATAATCGAAAATAAATTTATCAATTTTTAAATTTTACTTATTCAATATTTTGATTGGTGAAATACATCCTTGATTAGACATAAATCCATGGAGGAGGGCTATTAATTCTCAAACAAAAAATCAAATTAAATTTAAAATGAAAAATTCCTAAATTGTCACATTACCTGTGGCTTTGAATGCAAGTGGCTATTAATTGTCAAACAAAAAATCAAATTAAATTTAAAATGAAAAATTCCTAAATTGCCACACTACCTGTGGTTTTGAATGCAAGTGATATGGCTCTGAGTGCATCTGATATGGCCTTGAAAGCAGAGTGCAGGTGGCGTACTATTTGGAGTGCCTGCTACAAAATATTTCTAGATACCAAGTGAAAGTATATGGAAATGGACAAGGGCGCTCCAAGTTCTATTGTAGCTACTGCAGCTGTTCAAGGGAGGAATGGAAGAACAATCCAGAGTTTCTGAAACTCGGGATCTCTTTGTATGTGTTGTTGTTATTGAAACTACTAGAATTTCACTAACAGGAGCAACAGCTTTCTTGACCTCCTTGCTGGTCAAGCACTTACTCTATAAGGGCTACATTGTCCATGGTACAGTGCATGATCCAGGTAGTTTAGCCTCCTCTTATTTCAAAGCTGGCTTCCTCTCTTTAGTATATTATGAGATCCATGTTTATTGTGGGAAGGTGCGCCCCCACCTGGACATTCTAGGAGTAAACTGTTTCCAACCCCAAGCCAAGTTCCTGGAAAAAGACTGGTATGGCCACTATTGCTGTTGTAGCCAATGGCTTCAGCATATGCCTTCAAGAAACTGTCCATTGAAAAGCCATCAGACATCCAGTATATCATCTCCTAAGCAGTGATACTATGTAAATTGTCTCCTGCTCTACGCTAGATAATCCTGTTCTGAAAACCATAGAAATTTGTGGCTCAAAATTTATAAAAGGCCACATTTATATGGTGTATGTAAGCTTCCCCAACTATTGCTGGCCATTCTTATTTATTTCAATGCCTTTACTTGACCCGTATACGTTACGGTGCCAGGAAGCCTGTGCTAGGAAGCCCTAAAACTTGGTGTTTACAGTGCATGAGTGAATGCCTTTTTTATTATATCACCCATTCCCTTAAAGAGTACTAGTTCGATGGGGATGTTTCTCATCAACCCTAGTCGTCTAAGCTGCAGAATATATATTATTGAGTTGTGTTTAATGCAGACATGAAATCTGAAACACCATGGAAGAGGCCTGTGACAGATCTCTTGGTGGAGGAAACGTGCCATACTCTTCTGAAAGTTGTGGTCCTTTCACTTTTACATATGGCCAAAAGCCGTTGCCTCTAGTAGCCATGCGCACATTGATGGGACTGTAGAGAAATATTAAAAACATGTGGTGACAAAAAGTAAATTCCTAGCTTGCAAAAATTAATTCGTTGCTGACCTTTTTTGGGGCAATTAATGTGAAAGCAACTACAGTGCATGTTTTCTTATGTAATGTCCCCTTCCAACTGATCAGGACAGGGGGTGACTTAGTAGCTTATACGACTCCCGTAGGCTATAGTCAGCATGAAGAAGGGAGTCACGGGGATTTGTTTAGTGTCACTCGGATGGAAAAATATTATTATAAAGGGATTTGTTTACTGTCACTTGGATGGAAAAATATTATTATAAAGTGACATTAAATAAAATTATTAATAACTTGAGCATTAAAAGTTTATTTTTAATGTTTAAGTAACAATTAAAGGAGAAATAAGGAAAGGGTTTGATTTGGTCAAAAGACAGAAAGATCTAGAAGGCTGAGAAGAACAATAAAGGGAGGGGTAGCCTTTTATATTGGCATTATGATTTGATCTTTCATTTTGAAGTGCTCTTGGAGCCATTGTTTCGTTAGGGTTTAGCAAAACCCTTCCACCATTGTTGGTCTAGTTTCGGTGATGTAATACCCACCCTAGCTAGACAAAGAGAGGGAGTCCTTTCTAGATTCTCATTTGATCTTCAATTTGTGAGTTTGGGGAGCTTCTTAGCAGGTCGATATCATTCATTCGCAAAAATGTGGCATTGGGAAGAATTGGAGGAGGTTTGAGTGGCACTATTGACGACCGATTTACCTATTTTGCAGATCGAGGAGGGTGAGAGGCCGCAACAATGTTTCTTAGGGTTCGAGGGATCCCATAGAGGGCTCAACCCTCTTCTATTTGCTGTGGCGTGAGGATAAGGAGCCCGTGGATATTCTTTTGGAGCCTGATTTACCTAGAGACAACACTGTGTGTTTCTGCAGGCCGTGTGAATAGAGAGGAGGGTCGTGAGGCCAACTCTTGATTGTTGGAAGCAAGCGTGGAGCTAGGCTGTAGCCCTGGTGGGGTTTATACATGTCGCAAGGGTATTTTGTGGCAGGGTGAGCCTCTATCGTGGTAGATCCTTGCGGATTGAAGGAGCATCGTGGTAGTGGAAAGGTCGAGTTGCTCTGGCAGGGGCTCTCTACAGAATATTCAACTACTAGAAGAGACATAGCGTCATTCACAAGTTTTTTTGTTTAAGTCTTATAGTGTTTACAACTGTTGTGGCAGCCATTAGAGTTCCATTATTGTTGTATTATAGAATCCATCCATAATAAAATGCTATGATGTCTTTTCTACTTCCATGACTACTGGAATATATGCTATATGTTTGATAAAATACCTATGAGAAGTGTATATGCAAAACTGTTTGTGAAAAGTTTCCAACCAAGGTATAATATGAAAACATACATCATGCAAAGTGTTTGAGAAAAAGACACAACCAAAAAACATAAATTGGACAACCAAGCAATAATATCCTACCATAATTTCATTGGGGATATCACAGTGGTATTAGAGCTGACGATCTTGCCAGCGTGTGATGCCTAGGAGACGGGGGTGTGGAGGACACCCCATCCTAGGATCAAAATTACCGGAAGAAGAAGAAGTTGAAGTAAGCCAACCAGAGTCAAGACAAGGAGGAGACATGGGGGACCATCCTGAGGACATGACCCTACAATTATTAGAGACCATAGCCAATGAGCAACAACAAATGTATGTTAGCTTTTATAGCTCAGGAGGTACTTCACATGTTTTGTCTTGTATGCGGAAGTGACCTTGCATTTGCACTACTAGGCACTTGACTTTGTAATACGCGTTTTATAAAGTTGTAATAAAGTGACTCTTTTATTAAAGTGACTTTTTGTAGAGTTGCTGAAGTTTATTGCTGAGTGGGACGCTGTACTGTACAGATCCATACAGGCCGTACAACAGGAAAGTGGGCACACAAATCGAGGCAACTTGTGGTTTTTTGTTGTTGGACGACAACCGTATAGAGCAAGACCATATAGCAACAGGTTGGCACGATTTTCAAGGTGTTGATTCTCAGCAAGGTCGTACAACAGTACTGACTTTTAGGCATAGGTTTCTAGGCAGAGATTTTGGGACAGTTGTGGGTGTTTGTAAGTGTTTCTCTTGCTACCAAATGGATTACTACTATAACTTTTGAACTTCCTAAAGCTGATAATAAATCTCTCTTGGTGGGTTTCCCCAAACTGGAGTTTTCCTTGGCTGGTTGCCAAAATTTTGGGTGTGCACGTGTTTTGTGATTGTTGTTCATTGTTATTTTTTGCTGCTACTTGCTTAATGTGTGTTTCTGTTTATGATATAGTTGTATGTGGGTTATTACATTCAGAGTTCATTTAAGACATAAATCTGTGTTTACTAAGTGTTTGACAAAAGTTCTATGTGAGTTAGTGTACTTTTGTTACTGATTTTCTACAATGGCCAAGTCACAAGACCTATTAACACAACTCATGACACGATTCATTAGTGGCAACTAGGTGAATCAAAACCATGGCGGGGCCAATGGGAACCCTGCAAAGGGTAGCAATACCCATATTCCAGCTCAGAGTGTCCTACAGACAAGAAGTAGGAAGATACCTATACCATTACTACCACCATTCCTTAAGGAGCAGCCTTCAGGAGCACAGGATCTGCAAGGTCTGGTTGAGGAGGTCAACTCCTACTTTAGGGAGTATCAGGCGCTAGAGGAGGAGGTTCAGGTGGCCATATCTTACCCCAAATATTGCAACCTCAGAATGAAGAACAAGCCTAGGACGGGCTAGGGCCAACAAAAATTTGATCTTCTGCGCAAGATAGGGAAATTGACGGTCCTATCCTTTGATGGATCTGCCAAGAGCACAACCAGAGCTTGGGTGCACAAGTTGGATACTTATTTCCAACTTAACCCGATGACAGAGGCAAAGGCAATTAGGTTTGCCACCTTACACTTGGATGGAGAGGCTCATGAGTGGTGGTACCATGGGCTCTTAACATTAGGGCATTCCAACATCACATCATATGAGGATTTCACCCAGAAGCCGATGGACATGTTTGATAGGAAGGATCCTGAGATCCACTTTAGGGAGTTGGCGCAATTGAGGCAGAAAGGTACAGTGAAGGCATACATTACCTAGAGGATGGTAGTTATGGTGACTGATATTTCGGAGCAAAGGCTAGTGATGTTATTCATAGAGGGTCTAGTTGAACCCTCGAGGTTTTGGGTAAAAGCTTTTAGACCACCCACACTTCAGGACGCCATCTTGAAGCCTCAGGATATGGCAGACACAACACCCAAAACGGCACCAATAAAATCCTTCATTGCACATAAGGATTAGACGACAGAGCCTCTCCAAAAGACATGGATAGGAAAGGACCGGATAGATGAGGAGACTAGGAGAGAATTGAGGAGGAAGAAACTTGGCTATAGTTGCAAAGAACCTTGGGAGCCGGGCCATCGATGCATGGACAAGGGTAAGTTCCATTATATCGAGGTACTCTCCGACGAGGAAGATGACATTGAGGAGGAGACCACCCACTTACAGGATGGTGGGTAGAGCAGTGGTGAGACAGAGCCATCACACCTTGAAGTCACAACACATGCACCGTTACAGGAAGGTGTCAAGAAAGTGACCATTGCCACACTTTCAGGAGCCCCCTAGGTACTATACATTTAGGATCAAAGGTCTTTTGCAGGGGCAGAGAGTCACAACATTAATTGGAGGGGCAACCCACAACTTCATCGATGCAACACTAGTCGCCAGGAGACAAATTCCTACCGAAGAATTTGAGGGGTTTAACGTGGTTGTAGCAGATGGGTACAACATGACTTGTACTTAGAGGATCATAGGATTGAAGGTGACATTGGGCAACTATACGTTTATCGATGACTTCTATGTAGTGGAGTTAGCAGACACTAATGTGGTATTGGGAGTCTAGTGGTTGTACTCACTGGGAGACTTCAAGATGAATTATCAGATTATGAGGATGAAATTCATGGACTATGAGGGACAACGAGTTATTTTGAAAGGCATGTCATCAAGAGCACCTAGGATTGTTTCCAGCAAACGTATGGAGACTATTTTTAGACACAGTGACCTAGCATGCGTCGCATAGTGCTTGATCACCGCGCAGAAGCTGTCCCAGAATCATCATCATTACCATGCAAACATACAAGAGCTGCTTGGGAAACATGATAAGGTGTTCGGGCCACTACCAGCAAGGGGACCACCCGACAGAGGATTTGAGCATGTCATTGAATTAGAAGAAGGGGCAAAGCCTGTGATCACCACACCTTATAGACACCCGAAGAAGTTCAAGGATGAGATAAAGAAGGCCATACAGGAGTTACCGGAGATGGGGCACATCAGACCTAGCTATAGCCCCTTCGCTTCTTCGGTAGTATTGGTGAAGAAGGATTGTACGATGCGGATGTGTATTGACTACCGTGCCAGGATCGTCGAGATTATAGATGAATTGCATGGGGAAGTATACTTCTTGAAGATAGATCTTTGATCATGGTACCATCAGATCAGGGTTCGAGAGGAGGATATTCATAAGACAAAATTCAGATGCCACTATGGGCACTATGAGTTTTTAGTCATTCCTTTCAGGTTGACTAATGCACCAACTACTTTCAGTCATGCATGAACCATATCTTCAACAAGTAGTTGAGGAAGTTCTTACTGGTGTTCTTCGACGATCTTCTGATCTACAACAGGACTTGGAAGGAACATCTGAAGCATGTGGACGAGATTCTCACCATTATGGAGTAGTCACTTTTTGCCAAGGAGAAAAAGTGCAAGTTTGGGTTGACAAAAATCCTCTATTTGGGGCACGTGATTGGTGTCGAGGGAGTAAAGGTGCATCAGGAGAAGATCTAGACGATTTTAGATTGGCCCACCCCCAGATCACTCACAAAGTTGCGAGGATTCTTTGGGATATGCAACTATTATAGGCACTTTGTGAAAGGATTTTCACAGCTGGGTGTGCCATTGACAGATCTCACCAAGAAGGGAGCATTTAGATGGTCAGAGGAAGCATAGGTGGCGTTCGACATAATGAAAAAGGTGACAAGCACTTGCCCAGTGTTAGCACTTCCAGATTTCTCACAACCTTTTGTACTAGAGTGTGATGCATCTGGTGAAGGGATAGGGGCATTATTGATGCAGAATCGACACCCCATCACTTTCGAGAGCAGGAAGCAAAGGGAGCCAAAGAAGCTCTACCCTATCTATGACAAAGAGATGTTGGCAATCGTGCATGCATTGGCCAAGTTCAGACAGTGCCTGGTGGGAGGATGCTTTGTGGTTAGGATTGACCACAATAGCTTGAGATATTTCTTGGAGCAGTAAGACCTGAACGAGAGGCAACACAAGTGGGTGAGCAAAGTGCAGGCATATGATTTTGATATTGAATATGTAAAGGGCAAGAAGAACATAGTTGTTGATGCCCTATTCAGGAGACTTGCAGCCTTCTCCATGATCAAGATCTTAGCGGATTGAAAATCCATTCTCTCGGTGGAGTACTCCAAGCATACCTTTGCCTGTGAATTGATGGAGGGTATTGTTCAGGATGACAGGTACAAGGTAGTGAATGACATCATCTACTACAAAAATATGATCTATCTTGTCCCAGAGTCCACACTCAAGGATAATATTCTGAGCTAGTACATGACGCACCACTGGCAAGGCACCCAGGATATCTGAAGACCTATAGGTAGGCTAAGTCACCGCATTCGATGCCTTAAAATTTAAAATTCGCCGAATTTTATGCAGACTCGAATTAATTCGGTTGGAATTCGACGAATTTAAAGTGGAACCCGAACTGTAGCTCAGATTGAACCTTATGCGAATTGCATGGCGAATAAATTCAGTCAATCCCTTCAATGTCGACTTCAAATTCGTCAGACGGAAAAAAATTATTAAAAAATTGAACCCTAGGGCCCATTCCGCCTGGTTTTTATTTCGCGTGGTTTCATTCTGGGTGGTTTCCGCCCCGATCTGCATGGGTTTTTATTGTTTACCGATGAAACTTTTGTTGTTTCTTGCTCATTTCATCCCTTCTTTGAGGTCAACCCGTGGGCCCGACTCCCAACCCCAAGGCTCATTCCTCCGCGTTCGAACTTACAATTTACAGTCACGACTCAGACTCACTACAATCTTCACTCTCAGCGGTTACGAACTTATGACTGACAGTTTGCAGAGTTGTAGACTGTCGTCTCCCAACTTCCTCTAGGCTCCACCACAGTGACTCGATTCCACGAGTCCGCGACCCAGTAATGTGCCTTTCAATTGATTCCACGAGTCCACGACCCAATAACGTGTTTTTTAAATAGTTTATTCATGTTAGTATACTATTTTCATTTGTATTTTGTATTTAATTAATTTTCATGTTTTTAATGTTATGTTTCATTAAAAAGTTTTAAATTTTTGAAGAAGATGATGTATTTTTTAAATTTTTATTTAATAATGTTAGTAATCTAATTTTGTTTCTATCATGTATTTATTTATATATATTTTAAAATTTTATAGTCTCTCGAATTTAATGTCGAATTTTATCACATAAATTTTCACTGTCGAATTTTTGTCGAACTTCAATGTCGTCGAACTCGAATTTGAATTCGAACCAGGTGACTTAGTAGGTAGGTAAGGGAGAGATTCTCATGGAAGGGTCTCAATGAGGATGTGCTTCGATATGTGAGAGAATGCATGAATTGTTAGCAGAACAAGTCGGAGCTTACACATCCTGCAGAATTACTTCAACTGTTGTCGATTCCGGAGCAGAAATGGGAAAGCATTTCCATGGATTTTATTACAGGGTTATTGAAGGTACATGGAAGGGACTGTATCTACGTAGTGGTGGACAAGTTGACTAAGTATGCACATTTCTTTTCCATTCCTTTAGAGTATAGCGCATCTCAGGTAGCGGACAAATTCTTCACGGAGGTGTTCAAGCTACACGGTCTTTCGAGATACATAGTCAGTGACCAGGACAATAGATTCCTCAACACATATTGGTAGGAATTGTTCAGGTTATCAGGGACAAAGTTGACACCTAGTACCAACTATCATCCTCAAACAGATGGGCAGACGAAGATCGTGAACAAGTGGATTGAGGGATACCTGCAAAACTATGTGTCAGGACAACAGAGGGCATGGATGAAGTGGTTGCATCTCGGGGAACATTGCTATAACACTAGCTATCACATGTCCATTGGGACGAGTCCTTTCAGGGCATTGTACGACTACGATGCCCCATCATTTGTAGACTTGGCATTTGGGCAGAGCAGGGCCCCTAAGGCCAAAGATTGGTTGCAGGAGAGCCAAGACATCTTGAGAGTCCTAAAGGAGAATTTGCAGGCCGCTCAGAACCAACAAAAGATGCATGCAGACAGGCACAGGGTGGAGCACAACTTTGAGGTTGGGGACTTAGTCTTTCTCAGGTTGCAACCATACAGATAGTCTTCGCTGAAGAGGAGTGGCGCAAAGACGCTGAAGCCTTGCTTCTATGGACCCTACAGAGTGATTAGGAGAGTCGAGGAGGTAGCATATGAGTTGGAGCTGCCAGAGGGTAGCAAGATCCACAACATCTTCCACGTATCTTGCCTCAAGAAGGCGTTGGGACAGCAGGTCACCACTTTGGCAAATCTTCCTCCACTAGATGAGGAGGGACAATTGGTCCCGACTCTTGAGAGGATTGYTGAGGTCAGAGAAAGTGAGACGAACAAAGTTCGCTCACACAAGATTAATCCCAAAATATCTGGAATATAACAAAGTAATCCATATAGGACTGTAAACAATAAATGAATAATAAAATATAATGAGATAATGAGATGATTACAATTGAGAAATGAGGGCTTGTTTATATACCCACGCAGGGGTGCCCTTTACCAACAATCATGTCCTTTGAGACATGACCTTTCATTATTAATAATTATTATTTATTAACTATTATTATGTTATGAATATTTATTTATGTATATTTTATGTTCATAACAGAAAGGAGGCCGAGGAGTAGRGTCATCTGGGAGTACTTAGTCATTTGGAGAGGTTTGCCTGTGGAGGATGCTATTTGGGAGGGAGAGCAGATCTTACGACACCCCGATTTGGAATTGCTTGAGGACAAGCAATCTCGGGAAGGGAGGACAGTAATGTCCCCTCCCAACTGATCAGGATAGGGGGTGACTTAGTAGCCTATACGATTCTCGTAGGCTATAGTTAGCATGAAGAAGGGAGTCACGGGGATTTGTTTAGTGTCACCTGGAAGGAAAAATATTATTATAAAGTGACATTAAATAAAATTATTAATAACTTCAGCATTAAAAATTTATTTTTAATGTTTAAGTAATAATTAAAGGAGAAATAAGGCAAGGGTTTGATTTGGTCAAAAGACAGAAAGATCTAGAAGGCTCAGAGGAAGAATAAAAGGAGGGGTAGCCTCTCATGTTGGCAATATGATTTGATCTCTCATTTTGGAGTGCTCTTGGAGCCATTGTTTTGTTAGGGTTTAGAAAAACCCTACCACCATTGTTGGTCTAGTTTCGGTGGTGTAATACCCACCCTAGCTAGACAAAGAGAGGGAATCCTTCTGGGATTCTCATTTGATCTTCAGTTTGTGAGTTTGGGGAACTTCTTAGCGGGTCGATATTATTCATTTGCAGAACTGTGGCATTGGGAAGAATTGGAGGAGGTTCGAGTGGCACTCCTGAGGGTCGATTTACCTATTTTGCAGACCGAGGAGGGTGAGAGGCCGCAACAGTGTTTCTTAGGGTTCGAGGGATCCCATAGAGGGCTCGACCCTCTTCTATTTGCTGTGGCGTGAGGATAAGGAGCCTGTGGATATTCTTTTGAAGCCCAGTTTACCGAGAGACAGCACTGTGTGTTTCTGCAGGCCATGTGAATAGAGAGGAGGACCGTGAGGCCGACTCTTGACTGTTGGAAGCCAGCGTGGAACTAGGCAGTAGCCCTGGTGGAGTTTATACAGGTTGCAAGGGTATTTTGTGGCAGGGCGAGCCTCTATTGTGGCAGATCCTTGCGGATTGAAGGAGCATCGTGGCAGTGGAAAGGTCGAGTTGCTTTGGCAGGGGCTCTTTGCAGAATATTCAGCTGCTAGAAGAGACATAGTGTCATTCACAGGTTTTTTTGTTTAAGTCTTGTAGTGTTTACAGCTGCTGTGGCAGACATTAGAGTTCCATTATTGTTGTATTACAGACTCCATCCATAATAAAATGCTATGATGTCTTTTCTACTTCCATGAGTACTGGAATATGTGCTATATGTTTGACAAAATTTGAAAATACCTATGAGAAGTGTATATGCAAAACTGCTTGTGAAAAGTTTCCAACCAAGGTATAATATGAAAACATACATCATGCAAAGTGTTTGACAAAAAGACACAACCAGAAAACATAAATTGGACAGCCAAGCAATAATATCCTACCATAATTTCATTGGGGATATCACATCTTATGTACAATGTGTTAAATCCTGTAGACTGCATGTCTAAGCTCAGCAAAGGATTCCTTGTCTGCCGTTTCAAACACTAGAAGTTTGAATCTTATTCATTTTGATCTCTAGTCGGGACATTCACCTCACATTCAGTGATATAATGAGTCAGAAACCTTTTGTTGAAGCTTTCAATTTGTATTCACTCATTGACTCTGCCCAGGGTGCTTCAATGTGGTCGTGGATTTTTTCATCTGCCCACTTTTAGGGTAGAACTGGCTGGTCGAGTTGCTATTGAAAAAGTGTCTTTCTTTGTCATCCCTGTGGACAGGCACTTTAAAAAGCTATGCACGTATTGTGTCTTTTATTGTAACATTTGGATTTCTGTGCCAAATTTATCTACAGCTCCCTGGTTATGAATAAAATAATCAATAAAATCTTACATGAAAGATGTTCATTTCAATTCAGGTTTAGTGTAAGTCAATTGGAATAACAAAATCAGGGTCTGATAGTGATTCATGTAGACACAGCAGGGTTCCATACCTTGCAGGAATTTGATGTACAAATGTGTGGATGAGTAAATGTGGTCTATTCAGATTCCCAAACAAAACATGCCAAGTGCCAATCAAGGTAGGACTTGAGCAATAAATTCATTCTTTCAATGCTGAGGAATAAGATTCCCTTCACTTTACAGGGTTTCTAAAGAGTTGTTATCCATTATAGATCTTACCATGATTAGCACTACGGATGTTTTGGGTGGGAACTTGGATAAGGAGCTCTCATTCATTTAAAATTTTTAAGTTGTACATATAGCTCCAGCAAATGTCTAGAAGCCCATTGACTCTACATCAAGGACGCTTGATCATTCAGACCATATTTTATCAAATTAAAGGTGTAAATTTTTTGGCTTTCCTAATATTTTGATTTAGGAAACAATGCATGATATTCTAAGAATTCCGTTGCATACATGGAAAAAGAGTTTTATACCATCCTTTGTCAAACTTGTCTCTTTTTACACAGCTACATTTGATTTTGATGATGCACATAATATTTTTTAAGAAATTGGATTTTCTCATATTTTCTTTTAGGAACAATATGTGAGCTCCAAAGCATTGGATTGCATATAAGAAGGCAAATAAGTCTTATACTATGCTTTGTAAAACATTTTATTTGACATGTTTCCATTTGATTTTGATGATATTTTATTTAAAATCGTTCCATTTGATTTTGATGATGCACATTTTCGTAACTTTTGAAAATACTTTCTAAAATTCGGAAATTTCCATCACATTTCATTATTGTGTTGATATTTTCTATTTAAGAACTTTATGTTATGTGTGGAGAAGTGGCTTGCTCAAAGCATCTCTTTATTTTCCAAGAAGATATAGGAAGCCATAATTATTTTCAAAGAAGATATAGGATGCCATATGTTGTATTTCATAGCTGGTCAAGAAGGGAAGATTTTGTTGAACAGAGTCTAGGAAAAATTTTCACTTGTTAAAGAAAGGCTAATTCAGGGCCAAACAGGGAGAGAAGACCTTTGCGTATTGTTTTTGAAGGAGATAAAGTGCATTATCAAACCATTTGCAGGTTGTCTCTCTTTGAATATATGATATATGTGACTGCAAACATATTTAGAATGTTTTGTGGCTGCATTCTTATATTTCATATCCAGTAAGGTTTTTGAGCCGTTTATTTTCTTGTGTTTATTTGAAGCCAGCTTAGTTATTCTTTGTTTGGGTCTGTTTTGTAAGCAATTGCTTATGCATTATAAATTACATCATAATTCGTGTTTTATGCACCTATCAGTGAAATCTATATTTTTAAGCTTTTATCTGATTTAATGATAATGTTGCCTAGTAATTTTCTATTTTTTTTCAACTTTTTAAATATTTTCTAATAAATATTCTGATTGAGACTCAGATAGCATACATAAATATCAAATACATATTATTTTGAGAGATTGATATCAAGAACAAATGTTAAATACCTGTTAAATAGCTGCATTCATTTTGAATTTCTTTCTAGGTATATTAATAATTCTTTCAATGTATATTAATAATTTATCTCTAAGCAAAGTCACAAATGTTGTTTTCTGTTTTTAGTGATATGTTTCCTTTCTTCTTTCTTCATAGTTTTGACAATTCGTTTTAATGAATTTATTGCATTTTTTCTACCCTCTCTTAACTGAATCTTTCTTCCAACAAATGTATCGGTTAGTTTTACCCTTTTTGATGGCTTCGAGACTATAGCTCCAGCCTCTACTCCCACAACCTATTCTCTAGGTGTCATATATGGAGCCTTCGAGAGGTGCCAATATTCATGCTCAATTCCACAAACCTCTCCAAGAACCTCAACCAGATCCCAAACTGATTGATACGACACCTATCTACTTCACATTCTAAACTTACTTTCAGTGTATACAAATTTTAATTTTACATTGATTTCTTTACTGCTTCCCATGCCAACATTGGCAAGTACTTGAATACTCCGCAACTCTCTTGTTATCTTATCTAAATAGCTAGGGCAGGTGCACCTTTGATCCGGATTATTTTCGGAACGAAATGAAAGCAGAGATATTACAATGAAACACACAAATATTTCTAGAAACAGAGAAATACAACAATACATGATTTCTATTAATGAAAGAAATGTACAGAGATTGTAAAAATACAGAGTGAATGAACTCGCTAGAATGGTGGAAACTTATCTCTGAGAAGAGATGTGACGACCACGCTCATTCGCAAGAAGATGAGTACAATGAGGCTTTGAAGGTCTTTTTACAATAAACATGAATGCCAAAACCCTAGACATCCAAAAACTTAACCCTAGGAGATGAAACGCCAAAAGTCACGTGGGCCCCGTTGGGGTAAGTTAGTACATCAACTTACCAGGGTCGTAACTTTTGCATACGATCTCCGTTTTAGGTGTGTGATAGCCCGTTGGAAAGCTCTTTTTGAGAACTACACATTATGCCATCTAACTTTGACTCCGTCAATAGTTTGACTATGGCAAGCCCAAAAACATTGTTTAGGGCCTCAAAATGGCCCTAGAAGTACAAAAAGATGTACTGACATGAAAACTGCCAAAATAAGCTAGTTGGAATAGGTGGGCGGCCACCAATTTTAGGCGTGCATACGATCTCCGTTTTAGGCGTGTGATAGCCCGTTGGAAAGGTCTTTTCGAGAACTACACATTATGCCATCTAACTTTGACTTTGTCAATAGTTTGACTATGGCAAGTCCAAAAAACGTTGTTTAGGGCCTCAAAATGGTCCCAGAAATACAAAAAGATGTACTGACATGAAACTGCCAAAATAAGCTAGTTGGAATAGGTGGGTGGCCACCAATATCCACCTGGATGCTGTGTAGGGCTTCAAGACAGCCCAGGACATGTAGAACCCACAATTACAAAGAGATGTCACCATTACAGAGAAACATGCTGAACTGAAAACTGTCAGGATGAGTCACGTGGAATTTGGAACAGGTGGGTGGCCACCAATATCCATCTGGATCAGTCCTCCCCCCTTAGGAAGCAATGGTCTCCATTGCATTGAGTTCCCGGGGAAGAGGGGAAAGCATTTGCTGAATCTGAATCTTGGTTCTTGCCTTACTAGAGAAGTTGCGTTGCTTGGTCTGTGGAAGGCTGTCACGAACCTGTTGCTGGCGGAGTTGAATCTGTTCCACCAACCTGTTGTATCTTGGCTTGACAGGGCATTGTGTAGGCACCATCGTAGGTGAAGAAACAATATCTTTTTTCCCTTTTGCAATCTGCTTCTGCTGGATAGAAGGTGCTGAGGCTGCAGTGGTTGCAGTGGCCTTCTGTTCATCCTTTGAACAAATTGTGAAGAGGCTGAATTTAGCAGTATGAGAGATTATCTTGTGGCATTGTTTTGGTGGAACAGTAATGGGAACTGCCTCTGGTATCCTGTAAAGTTGACCCCCCAGAGTAATAATGACACTACGGGGTCGAGACTCATAAACAACATGACGTTTTCACATATATGGTTGGCCCAAAACAACATCACAAACATCAAGAAGGGCAACATCACACACTACCTCATCCTTGAAGGGCTGGATGCCATAGGACATGCGACATTGCTGGTTGACACAGAGATCTCGTCCCTGGCGAAGCCACCCGATGTTGTAAGGCTGCGGGTGTGGTGTTGTCGACAACCCCAACTGTTTGACGACCTCAGCTGAGATGAGGTTCTTCTGGCTTCCACTATCAACAATGAAATGCAACGGGGTCCCTTTCACCCACATCTGTGAATGGAAGAGGCACTCCCCCTCTTCAGGATCTGCTGGTTCTTCTGGTTGAATTGTTGTGGTCGCGACGGTAGCAGTGGGGTCTGTGTTGATGATCTGCCTTTTTTCATTATTTTTTGGATCAGATTCTGAATCAGGGTTCGACTCCTTGTCTTTGATCTCGGCCACCAATTACTGTTTTGAGCAACATTCATCAATGTTGTGCCAGGGTTTTTTGTGGAAGTCACACCACTTCCCAATGTCATTCTTCGTCTTCCCCTTATCCTTCTTTTCTTGTGTGTTGGATTGGTTGTCAGGGGACTGTTGGTTGGGGCCGTCTTTATTATTATGCTTTGGTTGTTGCGGATTTATAGACCCGAACTCCCATTTGTTCTGGTGCCTAAATTTTTGCTTGATTTTGACAACATATCGATAGGCAGCTCCTAGTGATGAGATGTTAGGAAATCCATTTCGGTTTGGATGTACCTATGTAGAGCTCCACGGTATTTCAAAATCAGATGCTGCTCGAAGTCTTTGATACCCAACTTGGTGCGCAAGGTATGAAAAGTATTTGTGAACTCCGACACCGTTTGGCCCCTCTCTTGCCACAGTGTCGTCCATCTCATGTACTAGTCTTCATAGTTATCAACAGGGTAATATTGTTCCTTGACCACATCCACAAAAAAATCTCAAGTGGGCTCGACCCCATATATTCCAGATTCCTCTGTGGAACTTTGCTCCCAGTAAGTTTCCCACCAATGTTTAACATGGGGGAGAGCCTTGAGGAGTGCGAAGGTGATCTTTTACCTGTCGAAAAGATTGTGAACAGAGAGATAACCTTCTAGCAAATTTAACCATTTTTCTAGGGCATCCTCATCTATCTGTCCTTCAAATACGGGAATATCAAAATTAACTTGTACCTTGAAGGGAGAGATTCCTCCAAAGTGGCTGCTTGATGAAGATGCGCTTGTTGCTATCGGCAGGCGTTGAAGAATGTGGGCAAAATTCTCCATCATTTCGTCCCTCTGTCACGCGAGAGCTTGCTCAAGCAACAGGTTAATAGAATCTTCTACTCTGTCGTTTTTCTTTTCTTCCGCCATGGAGGGTTTCTTGAGCGTGTGAGAGCGATTGTTCTCAATAGAGACAAGCTCGAGACCCAACTTGCTATACTCCGATCTTGTTGGGGACATGCACTGAAAAACGATCAAGAGTAGCCTGCTCTGATACCACTGATCTAGATTATTTTCGTAACGAAATGAAAGCAGAGATATTACAATGAAATATACACAAATATTTCCAGAACTAGAGAAATACAACAATACATGATTTCTATCAATGAAAGAAATGTACAGAGATTGTAAAAATACAAAGTGAATGAACTCACTAGAATGGTGGCAACTTATCTCTGAGAAGAGATGTGACGACTACGCTTATTCGCAAGAAGATGAGTACAATGAGGCTCTGAAGGCCTTTTTACAATAAACATGAATGCCAAAACCCTAGACATCCAAAGACCTAACCCTAGGAGATGAAGCGCCAAAAGTCATATGGGCCCTGTTGGGGTAAGTTAGTACATCAACTTCTCGTGGTTGTAACTTTTGCATACAATCTCCGTTTTAGGTGTGTGATAGTCCGTTGAAAAGGTCTTTTCGAGAACTATCCGCAAACTTTGACTCCAATAATAGTTTGACTGTGGCAAGCCCAAAAAATGTTGTTGAGGGCCTCAAAATGGCCTCAGAAGTACAAAAAGCTGTACTGACATGAAAACTGCCAAAATAAGCTAGTTGGAATAGGTGGGTGGCCACCAATATCCACCTGGATGCTGTGTAGGGCTTCAAGATAGCTCGGGACGTGTAGAACCCACAATTACAAAGAGATGTCACCATTATAGAAAAATGTGCTGAACTGAAAACTGTCAAGATGAGCCAAGTGGAATTTGGAACAGGTGGGTCAATAGAAGTTATTGTTCACTGGATATCTGTTGTTGTTCTTTGTATCTCTGTGTTATTGTATTCAGTCTGTTATTCATTTCATTCCGTTCATAAATCCGGATCAACCTTTTTTGGGTTTGTGGCGGTATCTCAAATAAATATATAAGTAGCCCAGGTGCATGGATCCATCTATGAGTGTGGATCTCCCAGAAGTTTTCATGTCATATATTCACATTGGAGAGCTCATTAACAATGTTCAAGTGGAAAAAATTAAATGCGTAACTATTTGTATTTAAATACCAAAGGTAAGGTGTGTTAGATGTGCAGGATATAAAAAGAAGATGGCCTGGAAGGTAGAAAGATTGGACATGCAAATGCAATTGTTAGGATGTGACTTGTGAATTCAAATATATCACTCTTGCTTTTAACATTTAGTTGTTCTCATTCAGGTGGGGACGGAGCATAGCAGTTGGAGATTTCATTCATGTTGGGGATGCCATCAATTCCCTGCCTTTTGATATTGTAAATTTTTGTTCATCATAAGTACTTTTGCAGTCTGTTAAGGATTGCACCTCCATACATTATGAAAATGTAAGATTTTCTGTCCAAATGACTGTCTAGATAAGTTAGTTTCAAGAAGAAAAGTTGCTTAAATTTTTTCTATGGATTGCAAAGTGAGTGACATTTGAAAATGTCAAATCTCCTGTACTAGGAAAACAAATACATACTTTCGCACAGAACATCCTGATTTATTTTACTAAAATGGATGCAATTGTCATCCCTTCAAAGAGTACATGCTAAGCCATCATATTATATTTTTATTTGTCAGAATGCATAATGTGTACCTAATTTGCTTTGTTTTTACGTCTGTCAGAAAAGATGCTAATTCAGGTCTATTATCAAATTTTGAAGTGCTAGAGCTATTAAGGTCCAGGGGAGCTACCCAAGATCCTCTGGGCTCATTTGGTTCTGCAACTCACTCTGAATGCAAGGTAAACAAATTTTGTAACCTTGAACTCGTTGGTCATTTATATAAATTCATTCTAATGTTTATACTTTCCTTGAGTTGTTAAGGTATATAATGAAAGATAATCACCATCATTGTCTTTTCCTTTTAATACAGGTTTTTGACTACCTGGTGCAATCTGCAGCATGCAACCAAACTCTGGAGCGTGTGCAAGAGTTTTTGCTGAAAGTTGAAAAGTTTTCACTTACAAAAGCAGAAAGGCTTCAAGTTCTGAATCTTAGGCCTTCAACAGCTGTTGAAGTCCATCTGGTGGTGTTCTTATCCATTGTCCTCTTATATCAACTTTGTGATCAGGTTTTCAGATTATAAAGTTACCATGCTAGATCTTTGAATTTTGGGGTAGAGGGATATTCTGATTTATTCTATTCTAATTCTTTGTGAATCAGATAGTAGAAGACTGTGAAGAGAGAATGTCAAGCTCAACTGTTGATGAACTTCTTGAAACAGTGAGGAATACTTTGCCACCTCCACCAGAAAAGCCCGAGGAAGAAGAAGAAAATGCTGAAGTAGATGGGGTAAATGATGAAGAGATGGACGAGGTAGGTGCTGAGAAACAAGAGGAATAATGTGGCCTGTTCTGTTAGCCATGCGTAGATTTGAGAGTATGATTTGATTTTGATTTTCTTAGCTGCATGGGTTCATTGCTCACTCGTAACTCTGTGCTAATGAGGTTTTCACTGTGGCTTGGGATCTGCACTAACCGGCTATAAACTCTGTATTGTGGTCTGTGTCATGCTCTAAACCATGTCTCAAATGTAAATCCAATCCGAAATCAAAAGAGGGGGAATGGTAAAAATCCACGAGAAGTGTAATATAATATATTTATTGCATAAAAGTGGCATGTTGAGTAGATCAAAGTTGTGGGGATCGACTTATAGAAGATATTACATGATCTACTTTAGATGTTAGATTTTTGTCCGATTTACTTAGTGAACGAGGGTCTTTTTGGATTTTTCTTTTTAAATTTTTCAAATTTTCTCTCAACAAATTGAGGATGGAGATGTATATCTTTATTTAATTTTGATGCTAACGCAGAGAAGCTTAATACTTGACCTGAATTGCAGCTCTATATGTCAATGAATTAGCATAAAAGATTGAGAAAAATGGATTTGAAATCCAATTTTGTTGCCAAGATTGGTCTATGATTTAAAAATTCTCGTGATAAAAAGACCAATTTTTCTCGGGATAAAAAGACCAAAAAAAATGGTGAGAAAAGCTTGATGGTCTTAATACTATAATTGTTAAATGAGCATTATTTTTGCTTCTTGGACTAATATAATTCTATAACCTGACTTTTGTACGAGATTGAAAGAAAAAGCCTTGAATTTATTTGCCAATTTATCATTGATGAAACTGTGGCCTTTCTAACTATTGTTGTATATGTGTTGAATATTCTCTAACATAGTGAATTGTTAGAATATTCCCTCAAAAATGTATTGAGAATTGTGGTACTTTAAAAACTTATACTGAGAGTTACGCACGCTAAACCAAGGTGTGGAGATTCAAGTGTTTAGGAAAAAAAATATTGGTTGAAATGTACTTCTAACCTCAGGGCTGTTCAGATTGTTTATGACTGGTATCAAGTTTTATTTTATTTTTAAAGAAGTGTTTACTGGTTTATGATTCTTTAAATATGACTAAAGTTAATTAAAGTTTGGCTTACATTTATTTTTGTTTAATATTATAATTTATTTGGAATGGTTGATAATTTTATCTGATATAAATAAAATTATTAAAGTTATGGTTAATATTTATTCTAAAAATAATCAAATATTTTTATGACTTTGTATTTCTTTTGTTTGATGTTAAAATATATTTCATTTATCATTCAATAGGAAGGAAAGTACACTAAACAATATTTCGATAGCAGTTGTTTAATCTCTTGTAAATAAATTATAGTTATTATCTAATTGTGTTAGTTTTTAGTTTTTATGTAGTAATTTAATTTAAGGTCACAGATTCGTTAGGAGTCAAATTGATGTATATGATTCCCTTGTTTGTGGGACAATAGGTCCTTTCACACAACAATTTGATTGCAGAATCTAGGTTTTTTTTTTTAAATAAATAGATATATTGATGTTTCATGTGTAATTATGGATTACGTATTTTACTGATGTGTTCCATGACACAATTTTAAAACATTAAACATGTATTTTATGTTAAAATTCATTTAAGGAGATGAGAAAGTTCAAGAAACATTATTTTGATAATAAAAAACTAATTTATATTATTGTTCATAAAAAAATTATATTTATCATCATATATCATAATTAAAAAAAAATGATTCTAAGTTTTAAATTAGAACAAATAGATTATTTTTTCTTATTTAATATATCTACAACATAATTTTAAAACAATAAGCATTTATATTGATGTGTCATGTCTAACTATGGTTTATTTATTTAATCAAAAATAAAGTTTACCATATTATATGCTTGGTATGATGAGAAGTTTAATTTATATTTTACATTAGGTTATCAATTTGATTGTTTGAAGAGTTGTAGAAAATGTATATAAGAACATCTTGTGGAGAAATTTTGAGGCATTTCCCTGCATTCACAAATGGTACCTAATGCACACTTTTTAGGCATCGACTATAACACCTAATTCTGTAGGAACATTTCCTTGGATGGGGTGTTTGTCAGACAACATGATCGCACGGGGGGTACGATCAAGGAGGTATACCAACCACACAAACAAATGGTTGCGGATTGCCAACCTCATCACACACTTGTCATTCTTGATGTTGCTCCAAACGACACACTTGGCCATGTCAAAGTCTTATCGCAATCTGGTGGTTTGGAAAGTCATTATGTGCAGATGGAGTTCACGAACGGCCCCATTCTTGCCTTGCTCCTGCATGATAGCTGCAATGGTCACTCCAGGTTCAGGGATGAGAGCAACGATGGAGGTGGGCAATGTCCTTTTGCCTTGGAACAACCTGCGTTGCATAATGATAGAGAAGTTCCCACGATCGACAAGCAATTCCCCTCTCATGACTAGCCTGCAATTCCCCTCTCATGACTAGCCTGTTAATTGGGATTTCCCTTGGGGTTCCATCCTAGTTATAAATGAGAGGATCCGGCTCAACGACTCTGGTCTATTCTTTCCTCGCTATGCAAGTATATTTCTTTGTTGCTAGTATACTTCTCTTACCCATGTTGCCAATATATTTACCTCAGTTGCTTGTTTAGAAATGGCCCCGAGAGGGCAGAAGCTTTCTTGCCCTCACTTTGCAATGCCACTAAGGATTGCAACCAAGTCATCCGGTTAAAAAGATAAAAATAGTACAATAAGCACAAAAATAACACAATAGGCACTTGTAATATCAAATGTTTTACTCGAGCAACTTACATCTTACTTCACACAAGTGGGTCCACAAGTATATCTATCATTTTATGTTAGCCTCATAAACCTAAAGTTCTATAGTCTAAGTATTTTCTAGTATAAATGTTTTTAGAAATTAATTTATTCTAGTTTGTTAGGATAAGGACATCTAGCTTCTATGTAAATGACACCTATCATACTCATGTGATTATGTGATTGGTTGTTCTTCTAGATTTTAGTTTAGAGTTGAACTATATAAACTAACTCCCTTTTCAAGTGAGGTTAAGGAGTAGATTATGAGTCCTAACTTTAGATTGTAATCACTTTTTCCTTATCAATAAATTTACTTGTCTGAGGGCACTTTGTCAACATGGTATTAGAGCCATGGCGAAATTCTGATGGAAGAAGATTGGTGATGGATCGAGGAAGCAAGGAAGACTTCTTGACATCAACACGGATCTCTTCAAATTCAAGGGCAACGATATTGAGGTAATCTGTTGCTGTTTTAAAATAAGGAAAATTGTCATGGTGATTGCATCGATCAATTTTTTCAATAATTGGTTGAATCATTTTTTTTTTGAGTTGCAAACTTGTAGATCTGCAAATTTCAAGTTTGTAGATTTGATTAATAACAACTTTGATTAATGAGTCCTGTAAATCTAAGAGACCTGGGCAGATAAAAGTGTACATTTGCATTTTTTCTTTAGATCTCATAGATCCATTGTTATTTTATTAAAATGGCTCATTTGTAAACATTGCTTCAGATCATTTTATAAATCTGACAATTTAAATTCAGAGTTGTAGATTCTATATTTTTATAGTTTTTCAGATCTGGTCTGTTTTGAGGATTGTATCAAGGTTTGTATTGAGGTTTGTATTAAGGTCCGTATCAAGGACCGGATTGTGAATCACATCTGAATTTAGCAGAAAGTCATTAGATTGAATATTTGGCATCAGATCGATGAAAAGGAAGATTTGAATTTGTGTGGATCGGATCTGGTAAATCTGGAGAAGAAATTCATCTGGAGATATCGTGCACGAACATGTGATCCAACTTGCAGCGATTTCATGCAATTATAGTGTGCAAATCCACCTCTGTGTATTTGACAATTAATCCACTCGATTTTTCCACGATTTCTCTCTGTTCTTTGCTCATGATTTCTCTGGCAAGGATGCCCACAACTATACAAGACGAATCGCCATTCAAAATTGCAATTCACCCATCCAGAGAGTCTTGACCTCATCACTCAACCGAGGTTTACTGTGTTGGACAAGTTGAGCAACTGAGAGGGGGGGGGGGG
>JASDQU010101244.1:167174-179867 GCA_032191745.1 Picea mariana | reverse complement strand
TTGGACCGCAAGATTGATGAAGGTATTTGGACATGAAGGACAATGCACATGCATATAAAACATCCATGAATGGATAGTATACATCATTTTGTTTCCGGTGCTATGTGGCACATCACATGGATCCTCATGGTTGAGGAGAAATGAATTTTTGAAGATGACAAAGTGAATTGAACAAGGAAGTGCATGTAGGCCCTGAAGATAATTAAAGAAAAGAATTACAAAATAAGAAAGTGTCAGGTCGGCCCTAATGTTAAAAGGAAGTGACATAAATGGTATAAATAAATATCATTATACATTCATTTGACACACAAGTTGAATTTCAGAGGAAATCAGAAGTAAAGAAGGGCGGATTTCAAGGGAGGATGAAGTCTTTTGGTGATGTGTTCTAAGGTATGTTATTTTCAGGTCATCTTACCATTTTTGCTATAATATTTTTTACATAACGATTCATATGGTGAAATTTATATGGTATTGAGAATACATATCAAGGTACATGTGGTAAAAATTTCAGCTCTTGATTCTCTATAATTATAGAGATACACTCTGTGGAAGATAGGGTTTGTGACCAGTCCTGAAGCTAGTCAATAAACATGTGTTCCGGGTAAAACAATCATAACTTCTTCATAGAGAATCCAAATGACATAGGAAAAATTTCATTGAAAAGAGAACAGACTGTAGTTTCCTGTGTGAGCATTTTAGAATCGGATGTTAAATATTGAGCGTAGGGAATTCTTTGCAATTTCACTCTCCTGAATAGACCAAAATTGAATAAAATCTGTCATTCTTTCTATAACTTATTTTTGGGGAGGATTGAAGGAGTGAAACTAGGAGGAGTTTCAGAGAATACATTGAGTAATTTTATCTACAGGATCAGAGTACTCCGAGAATTCAAGAATTGCAGAAATTGAAGAAGTATTGGGAAGCATTATCAGGTTCTATGTGATGATTGGTTGATGTGAAGTTTCATTATCTCTCGTATATTCTTGGGTGGAAGGAAGGGGAAAGGATGGAGAGTTCAAATATCTATTGATATTGGAGGATTGTATCTTCCTCTTGGAGGTTTATCCCTCCCTTTCCATTTGGAAGTTGTAGCTACCTTTGGAATTCATTACTTCCCTTGAACAATAACTATTGATTATTTCTCATATATTGTGCATGGTGTATTGTGGTGTATTGGTGTAACTCTTATAATATTGTTCATTGCTCATTGGATATAATTGAATGGTTTAAGTATAAGTTTGTTGGCAGCTCAACAATTTTCTTAACTTTTTATGTCAATTAAATGATCTATATAGCTTCCTAACTAGGGTCATGAATTTTTTATCACACTTCATGAGCAGTTTCCAAAACGATAGTTGTAAGTTGTCGCTTTTCCCTATTGTCTATTGAAAGCATGAAAACTTGTGACTGTGATTACCATTATGTTTTAAAATTTCATTGAAGGCAAATTGTTCATATAGTTTATTATGGAGTTTTGATTCCTTGCCATGAAGATGTTACTCTCTTTGTTTTGATCCTTTCAATTCCAAGCATGCTTAAAAGATCGATGGTTTTATGAAAAAAGGACCCCCACCATTTGATTTTTTGTATGGTTTTGGTGTGATTCTTGGCTACGTTTCTTTCACAAAACTTTTGATTTTTCGATTTTTGACTTACCCAAAATTTGTGATCAAACCCATGATGCGTGCACTTATTTTCATTTTAATGCTTTGGTCCTAGTTTGTACTGAATGCAAAGGTGGCATATGATTTCTAGACTGCAATCATTTCTAACGATGGCCTTGGGCTTCACAAACCTTCTTCGCACGTGTTTTAATTAAACGTTCATCCCATCGTATGAGTCTTTACAATGTTCATTGTTGGGCTCGGGGTTATGGATCTGTTTTGTTTTCACAAACCCTACTTGTATGCTGTGTTTGTTTGATTACCCTCCCGTCCAGTATGGATCCTGTCATGAGATTTGAACCAAATGGTATCCAAACCCTTCTCTTCTACGACGATCCCAAAGAATATTTGGAGAGAAGTGGCTAGCTCGTTTTCTTCAGGAAGTTTCAGGGTTTCAATTTACTTGCCCAAGAATTTACCTTCTGATTTGATGGTTGTAGAGCCAAAGTTGGTGATGTGCAACTGGATGTTACTGAGGAGTTCCTGAGTCAAGCCACAGGGTTACCAGCAAGCGGTCAAAAATGGTTTAAAAATGAAAAAGTGGAAGAAGTTCCTTGGACCCTGTTGTTTACATCTCGGAAAATAACAAGCTGTGATAAAGGTATGCCCATTTCATTCCTAAAAGCTCGGTGCCACGATTTGCTCGCTGTGGTAAAGAAATTTGTTACTTGTGAGGGATGTTTCGGGCTTGTATTTTTGTACCATTTGCGTCTGCTTATGATTTTTATGGGTTTCCCTTTGAATATGCCATATTACTTACTCAGGAGTCTTTATAAAATGGGGAAAAAATATATAAAATAGTGGTCAGACTCTAGCCTTTTTCATCATGGCCTAGTTAAAATCCTGCTCATACATCAATTAGAGTCACAAAATGACAACTAGGATTCGTTTATAACCTGAAATGGCTATGGTAACCCTGATATGGGGGAACTAGATAAACTCGTGGTTGAGGAGACCCTTGTCCACCCGTCAACATCTCTTTCACCTCCCCAGACTTGTATCTCTTCCCCTAACAACGAACCCTTGATCGATCCCAAGGTCATTCAACAGGCCATTCAACAGATTACACATCCAAATGACGGTGTTAAAAATGTAAAGAAACCTACAGGAAAGAGATTTAAGAGTAATATTGATATCAATTTTAAAAACAAAAGAGCTGGCAAGATAATTTCTAGAAGACTTCGTAATAAGTCAAATTCTCATCCGAGTTCAATCAATATGATCAAAGTTCATGAAAGCTCAGACTCTGAAATTGAGAGCTTCCTTGTTGCAGAAGACTTTTAGTCATTCGAGCCACACCTTGATCAGCCCTATAACTTCATTGACAATTTACCTCCCTGTTTGAAAAACAATCTAGAGTTTCCTGGTGTCAAGTTTTGCAATGACTCTACTATCTATATGGAGGGTGCTCCAGTCCAAAATCTTGTTTGTTCTGATGCAACCGCCACACAGTCAAAGTGTGAGGTCTGTCTATCATGGATTTATAGATATTATACTGATATCCCATTTCTATAGTCACGGGTTAAGGCTTTAAAAGATTAGATCGACGTTTTAAAAAACAAAAAACCACAAGATTGAATCTGTCATCCAAGGAAAAGCAAAACATATGAAGACCACAGGTCATGTTATATTTAAAAATGTTGAGGCTGCTACAACCATTGTAAATTCCAAGGTTTCATGATACAATTTGATTTCATGGTTAGAGGTATGATCTCTTAAATTAATAGCATGTTTGTTTTCATTCTTAAGTTAGATTATTTGGTTTGCCAAATAAGCTATATTTCATTATTAAATTAGTTTGTTTTATTCATTAAATAAAATGAGAGTTCATTTACTAAAATAACTAGCTACAGAATCGCAAGATTCTGTAGCCGGTTATGTTAATTTGAATTGTGTAAATTAATGACAGAAAATGTATCTGAAATCTTTCTATTTTTCTTTTCTTTCAGGATATTCAGGGATCCATGATTTCAAAATTGATTTGAGGCACTCTTGAGACCTTCCAGTCATATCTATGATGTATTTTGAATGAACAGAAATAAACTGTTGTTAGTTTTGGAGGGTTTATTAAGATCAGGGTGGTTGCATCCCCCTTTATTTTTGGAATAAATATTTGATCTCAGGAACATAAATAGTTATCTTTCCCGAGGCCTTTATAAACCTATCATTTTTGTAAACTAAGGCATCTTGGCCTGAGACTGGAGTATGGACAATTACACACAGACTTGAATGGAACCGAATGCATATTACAACTTTAGCTTTTGTGAATGATGTTTTAGTTTAAGTTCTGTTTATTTTGGTGTGATAATAGATGGTGATAGCCTTTGTCTTCATGATTTATTATGACTTGAAATAATTCATTTTTTACATGCTGTCCATATGTCATGTTTCAGATATAATACAGGGTGATCATTAATTCAATTCATATTATGAGATCTATCTCTAATTTGTTGTTGAATGTTTAAATACAAGTTCTTACAAGAAGATTTATCTCATTGTAGTTACTTGTAAATCATAAGATCACTATGACTGCCTCCATTATACATTCTGTTATCAAAACTCAGTTTCCAGCATATTGTTTCGCATTTATTCGGAGTAATCTTAAGATTCGTTGCAGGTTTACTTCTCGGATAAGGTGGTTGGATATTCTCTATTGTACAGACATTGGATGCATTAATAGGTTAGTCTGTTATTTTATTTCATTTGCTTGCTTATTATAAAAGTTTTTATATATAGAATAATTTTCACTATCTATATCTTTCTGTTTAATTAAGTAGTTTAATATTTGATTTTATAAATGTATACAAACAAGAAAACAAATTAAAAACAAATAGTATTTTTGCTTTCTTTATTATTGTCGTTAAAAGAACCATTTTACATTCGATTTTTATGAGTTTAGATTAAAGCTCGTGATTTATACATATTGTATATATGATAAATAGAATTATTATATAAATATTACTTAAATAAATTGTATCTATCTATCTCTCTCTCTCTCTCTCTATATATATATATATATTTAGATGTACATATATATTTCAGTGATTACTATTTAGTAAGATATTGTATTTCTTTTAGTTGTTTTTCTCTTCCCTTAGGACTTTAGATTGGCCAATGGAGCCATTAAACCCGTCAGGGTGAGTCAATCCAAACGTCTTGGGTTAATTAGACAACCCTGGACCAGACTCACTCTTCCAGTTGACGAGCGGTCAATTTTGCCCGTCAACAAATGGCACTAGAAGGAGGGCCTGAATACTATTAATGGCACGAGGAGGTTGCAAGACTCCTCCCCCACCTACCCGCTCACCTATAGTAACAAGAAGTCATTCTGACGACAACATTGTCCCTCAAACAGCAACCACATCAAACAACAATCCACAGATCACCGTTGAACCAGTAACTCCAAACCCCCCAGGGGCCGACATACAAGAAATTGTTCGTCAATCCCTCATAAGAACGCACAGTGCCTTGGCCCGTATCAGATAACCAGGTCAGCCTTTGAACCAACCATTATACTTCTCTGATATCAGGGAGAAGCTGGAAGGTACTGATCTTACCCTAAACCCTACGGATCCAGATCACATCCTCACTCCTGCAGCAGGAGGATCTGGTATTCCACCATCACCACCCCCTTCATCTCCTTCTTCTTCTGGAGAAGAATCATCAGATGAAGACAGTTCTTCATCTCATCTTTTGACACCACCCACACCTATGGCCAATCCGAACAATCCCACCAGACCTTGGCTCGATCAAGATGCAGTGGCCATACGTGGGCCCCATCATCCTTTGCCTAAACATCCGAAGAAATGGCTCCCTAAATTTGACCTAGATTCCAAGCAGATTGCTGAGGATCATATCAAAAAATTCATGCTAGCCATTAGGCTCTGTAGTGTTGAACACGAAGACGTAGTATGTAGACTTTTTCCCTACACTTTTGAAGGAAATGCCTCTACCTGGTATTTTTCCCAACAACCCCACACCATCGTGTCATGGGATAAATTCGAGTCCTATTTTCTTGAGAAATTTGGAGACGACAAATCTCCTGACATCATGGTCATGGAACTCTCTATTTTAAAGATGAACCCCAAAGAAAAGATAAAAGACTTTAATCAAAGCTTCCTAACATTAAAGAATCGAATCCCCATGGACTTGATGCCTGCCAAAAATCTTATCATCGCATACTACACGACAGCCTTACTCCAAAACATAGCCATTTGGGTAAAAAGGTCCAATAAAGCCACATTGTTAGAAGCCTTCGAAGAAGCAAGTCAAATCAAGAAAGATATTCTCAACCTAAAAGACAATATTTGTAACGAGGCAGAGACTACTTCATCCTCCAAGAAGAAAATCGAAATTATTCCTAGACCTCCCCAAAACAAAACTCAATCAGATAGTTCAGATCTAGAAAGCTTACAGAAGGTTTTTCAAAAGTTGTCTAATCAGGTTATAGATTTGAGAAGATCGGCTAAAGAAGCTTCTTCAAGCAAAGGGCCTTACAAACCCCCTTTTAGAAAGCCTTTTCCCACAAATCGGCCTAACTCAAATTCTAAAGGCCTAAATCTAGAAAGCTTACAATTTGCTATTCAGACGATTCTAGAGGCACATGATAACTTGATTCCTCCTGAGATTCCTGAAGACGTGGCTGAACAAGAGATAGTGGAAGATAATGGATCCTCTCCCAACATTTTCAGGCATTTTTTGGATAGCATTTTTCAAGCTAATTTCAAAACAGTGCATCCTTACAATACCAGGAGCAAGACAACAAATAAATCTTCTTCTCAAATCAGAACTAATGCACCTCAAAAACAGTCTAAATCAATTGAAATGAAATAGAATTCAGCAGTCCCAAGTTTAGAGTATGATTTGATTGAGGATCTCAAAAAACTTAGAGCTAACATTTCTATTTACGAATTATTAAAATTCCCTTTTCTTCTGCAAAAGATGCTATAGAGTATTGCAGAAACAACAAAAATAGCAATCCAAACAACAACAAGGTTGCTGAAAACAGCCCCAAAACACCTCAAAAGGTCTTTGTCAAAACAATGCCAGAGTCCTCTGATAAAAGAGACCTTACTGCAAAAAGTGTAACAAATGTAGATAAATTAGTTTCAGGGGCTGCGACTAAAACACAACAAACTTCTGTTGTTAATACTCGCAGAAATGTCCCACCCTTTTTTTTGACTTTTGAAATTTTCAATAGGAATGTACATAACTGTATGGTAGATTCAGGTGCATCATCAAACGTAATGCCTTGGTCTATCTGTCAAAAAATTAATGCCGCAGTTCAACCTTCCAGTCTGGAAATTATTCAGCTTGATTGAACTAATGTTAAAGTAATAGGTGAATTAAAAAATGTGCTTATTAGATTATCATCTAATCCTAAAGTCCATCAAGTTATTGATATTATTGTTGTTGATATCCCTGAAGTATATGGCTTGTTTTTAAGTAGAGATTGGTCCGAACAGCTACATGGTTATTTTGCAACGGATTGGTCTCACTTGTGGCTACCCAAGAATGAAAAGCCTAACAGAATCAAGTTAAATCATGAGCGTTATCTTAAGTTCATGGTGATTGATTTAAATGATCCCAATGAACCATTCACTGCTTCCGCCAATTCACCTGTAATACAGGGGATGGAAACTTTTTTTGGCAATTTCATGGCTGGAACTTCTACCATTACTGACCCGGAACAACAGTCTAAAATTATGACATGCACACAGTCAACAACCTTCTCTCAGTGGTCACATGCACCTGACGAAAATAAAATCTGGTCTCTTTACTTTGATGGATCTAAATCTAAGGAAGGATCTGGTGCAGGGTGCGTGCTCATTGATCCAGCAGGTAACAAAATTTTGATCGCTTGCCGGTTATAATTTGAATGCACAAACAATATGGCCGAATACGAGGCACTCCTGCAAGGTCTCAGGAAAGCACTAGATTTGAAGATTCAGAATTTGACTGTCTTTGGTGATTCAGAAATTGTGGTTAGACAGGTAAAAAATTCTATCCACTGTTTATCTCCACATCTAAAAAGCTATCAGACTGAGGTATGCAATTTAATGAACCAATATTTTTCATTTAACATTAATTCTATTTCAAGATTGAATAATTCTGAGGCTGATTTGTTAGCTAACGTCACCTCAAAACTTTTTTCTACAGAAGGCCTATCTCCGAATGCGTTTTCCGTCGAGTTGTTGTTCAAACCATCCATCCCAGACAACATCACAAATTGGAGAGTCTTCTATGATGATCGACAGATCATCAGTTTTCTGCACATGGAAGAGACTTTCCAAGGTGCAATTATCAACGAAGGTACCCACGACAAAAACCTTCGCGATTTTATGGTAATACTAGATCCAAGATCCCCGAAGTCTACATCGGATATGGTAAACTCTATTCCAAAATATGTGATTAGATTAGAAAAATTTTATGTTCTTCACGATAAATTCAGAAAATCAGTGAATTGTAAAATGAATAGTTCTTCCTTGACACATGAAAAAGTAAATTTAGAAACTAAAGATAACCCACAGTGCATCAATTTGGGGTTGGGATGTTCTGAGCAAGAAAAGATAGCATTTATTAAGATGTTTAAGGAATTTAAAGATGTCTTTTCTTGGACATACGACAACCTAAAGACTTTTGATCCTGACATCATACAACACATTATTCCCATGAAACCCCAGACCCAACCTTTTCAACAAAAGTTAAGAAAGATGCACCCAAAACTTGAACCAACAACCAAGAAAGAATTAAACAAACTATTGAATGCTAAAATAATCTTCCCAGTAAGACATACATAGTGGGTCTCTAATCTTGTCCCTATAAGGAAGAAGAGTGGTGAAATCCGACTATGTGTCAATTTCTAAAATTTAAATAGAGCGTCTGATAAAGAGAACTATCCTATTCCTCACANCAAGTATCTGGTTCTGAAAGATTATCACTGCTGGATGGTTTTTCAGGATATAACCAAGTCCTTATGTCTCCCCTAGACCAGCTCAAAACTACTTTCCATACTCCATGGGGTACCTACGCTTATAGGAAGATGCCATTTGGGCTCATAAATGACGGTGCCACTTTTCAGAGAGCGATGGATATCACTTTCTGTGGTTTAATCAATCAATCTGTAGTAGTTTATCTAGATGATGTCACTATCTTCTCAAAGAATAAAAGAGGTCATCTAGCTCATCTAAGATCTGTTCTACAACAATGTCGTAAGTACAATATTTCTTTAAATCCAAAAAAATATGTCTTTGCAGTAGAACAAGGTAAGCTCCTCAGATTCATTGTATCAAATGAAGGGATCATTATTGACCCTAAAAGGACCCAAGTCATTTCAAAACTGCCCCCTCCCTCTTCCAAAAAGTCCATGCAATATTTTGTAGGTCAGATAAACTTTGTTAGAAGGTTCGTCCCCAGCTTTTCAGAAATGGTCAGACCATTACAAAATTTAATAAAAAAGGATGTACAGTACCATTGGGAACCTTTAGAAAGTCAGTCTTTTGACTCAATAAAAAGGGCTATAGTAGATGCTCCTTCTCTAATGAGCCCTAATTTTTCATGAGACTTCACCCTCTACACGTTTGCCTTTGATTGGTCTTATGCTGTTGTCCTAACCCAAAAGAACATTGAATACAACGAAGTCCCAATTGCCTTTATGAGCTCAGCCTTCAAGGGAGCAGAACTTAATTACCCAGCAGTAGATCAGCAGGCTTATGTTGTTTTTAAAGTGGTAAAACACTTTCAATCTTATCTATTGAAATCTAGGAAGAAAATCATTGTCCCTTACCCTGCTGTCAGAAATTTGTTAGTGCAGAAAGAACTGGGTGAAAAAAGGGAAAACTAGGTCACATCATTATAAGAATACGACATAGAAATTACCCCAGCACAAATTGTTAGAGGCCAAGGTTTATGTAAATTGGTTGTTGATTCAGCTATAGGACAACAAAATGAAACTGATATGTTAATTCAAGATCAACATGATCAAAATCAAATTTGTTGTGCACAAAACCTTACTAGTCCTTGGTATGGCGACATCAAGTTTTATCTTATACATGGATCAACTCCCCATCAACTTGATCCAAAAAAGAGGAGAGCACTGAAATTAACATCTACTTCTTTCCAGCTGGTAAACGATATTTTGTTTCGCCAAAATTTTGATGGAATACTTATGCGTTGTCTTGAAAAAGATGAAGCAGAAAAGGTCTTATTGGAATTACATGCAGGGGAAGCTGGTGGGCATTTTGGTGGAGACACCACTGCCCACAAAGTATTAAGAGTAGGTTATTACTGGCCTACTCTTTTCAAAGACGCCCATGCCTTATGTCGCAAGTGTGTAATCTGTCAAAAGGCATCCAGATGAGTACAGAAACCAGCATTCCCACTGCAACCAGTTTCAGTAGACTCCCCTTTTTAGCAATGGGGCCTCGATATTATAGGCCCAATCAACCCTACATCTTCATAGTAGCATAAATACATCATAACAGTCACATATTATTTCACCAGATGGTCCGAGGTTGCGCCATTAAAAGTTGTAAACACCATCCAGGTAATATCCTTCCTGAATTCAAATATTATCACTCATTTCGGTATTCCTAAATGCCTAGTATTTGATAATTCTTCCTATTTTTCATCTCTCGAAATGAGTGATTTTGCTCTAGAAAAATGAATAAAATTAAAATACTCTGCCAGCTATTACCCTCAAGGAAATGGTTTGGTGAAATAAACTAATAAAAACCTGATCAAGATCATCAAAAGAACGATCTCTGGAAACCACAAAAACTAGCATAATGCACTATTTAACATAATCTGGGTTGATAGGGTAACTCTTAAAACTATTGTTGGTAATTCCCCATTTTTTCTCGTTTACGACAGGGAAGCGATTCTTCCACCGCATGTCCTTCTTCCATCTCTACAGTTATCACAGAAGGTGTAAGAAGAAGACTGTCCTCCCTTGGAAAGTCGGATTAACGCTTTGCTGAAGTTAGAAGAAGTAAGGGCTCAAGCAAAACGAAAATTGGATCAACATCAACTCATTGTCAAAAACTGGTTTGATTCCAATTCTGCCTCAGACAAAAATTTTGAGGTAGGTGATCTTGTCCTTAAATGGGACAAACCTCATGAGGGGAAAAGAGAGCATACTAAGTTTCAAAACTTTTGGTTAGGACCATTTTTAATTGTTGAAAAACTAGGTCCCAGTTCTTTCCGTCTCTAGAATTTAGAGGGACAGCCAGATACCTTTCCGGTGAATGGCCAAGCTCTCATAAGGTATTTTAACTGATGACTCTCTGATACACTTTTGTACATATTTTTCTGTTTGGATTTCTTTGCTTTCCAATTTTTCTTTGCTGTTTTGTTTTGTTTTCATCGGTCCTTTTGAGTTAAACATCCTTGTTTTACAGTCTAGCTTAGATAAAGAGAAACATAATGCCTCATCTCGAAAATAGCTGTCAAAGGCTGTCGGAACATCTATTGCTATATTTCTCTGAAATTGCAGCCTGGTTAAAGATGAATTTTTGTTTGAAAGGCATTTTCTCAGTTTCAATTTGCACTTAAAAGTATTCACAACCATCTTTAAAAATCCTTTTATGCTGTCCCTATTCTTTAAGAGAGCAACTCAATGATATCTCCCTGTTCTTGAAAATTAGTTTTATTAATGAACTATTTTTGGATCTTGATGAAGGACAGAACAAATTTTTTTAAGGTCTGTGATATATCAAGGTGTGTTAAAAACTGAAATTTTCAGCGTCACCCCGCTCTGTTGAATATCTTTAAAAAATATGTTAGAATGTGAATAATGTCTAAGAGAGCTGTGGTAAGTGTTTGTAAACCCGCCGGGACACTGAACAGGTCTGCTAGCAGTGGGTAAATACATGCATGATGCCAAGAAAACTTCGTCAGAGTACTAAATAGGCCTGTTGGTAGTGAAGCAATGTCAGGTAAAAGAAAATTCTCAGATATGAATTTCGTTTTGGCCCTAAGCATCCTTCATCCTGATCTTAAATTTCTTGACAAGATACAGACGTCGGAGTGGGTTAATTGACATCCCTGTCGAGGCTATGAACACCTACTGGCAGCAATGGCCCTGTCAACAGTATTGGAGACATCAACTTAAACGTCGTGACTTTCTTTTTGCCAAGTTTGTCACCAGTTTTTGTTTCTTCAAAAACAAAAGATATCTGAAACTGGACTGCTTCATGATTATTTAAGATGTTCAAATGACTTTTTAGTCATTCTTCGATTTGAAGTTTTTTTTAGATTTCTCTAACCTGAACTCGCTCGTATTACAAAGATAATTGCTTCTCCCAGCATCTCACCATTGTTGGCAGCCCAACGATTTTCTTAACTTTTTATGTCAATTAAACGATCTATATAGTTGCCTAACTAGGGTCATGAATTTTTATCACTCTTCATGAGCAGTTTCCAAAATGACAGTTGTAAGTGTTAGGACCATACAATGTACCTTTTTGCCCACACTTTTTGCCACCATTACACCCTTGTTTCACTCACATTATAACTTTACCCTATATTTCCAAAGGTATACAACGTCTCTTGTCTTTACTATATGTTTAATCTATTTTGCATATAATTTTACATTACTCTCGTACTTAACCATTGATCAGAAATGTATAAGTGCTAAAATAGTTCAAACTGTAGGTTAGCATCAAGGCCCATTGCTGAAATGGTTAAAGCATGCAACCTCTGTAGCTGAAACAGTCTGTGGACTACGATGCTGAAACAACAACTCACATAGAAGAAGCTGTTACACTCTTCGTGGTCTACAATGCTGAAACAACAATTGCTACACTCTTCGTGGTCAACGATGCTAAAACAACAACTCACACAGAAGAAGTTGTTACACAGTCTGTGGGATACAATGCTGAAACACAGAAGAAGCTGTTACACAGTCCGTAGGCTACGATGTTGAAACAAAGAAGAAGCTATTACACAGTTTGCGGTCTATGATGCTGAAACAACAACACAAAACTATTACATTGACCACGACAGCTGCACCTTGAGCTAGCATTAACCA
>JASDQU010101244.1:127435-140911 GCA_032191745.1 Picea mariana | reverse complement strand
ATCCATCTGATACACTTTAAAGTTCTTATGACATGAATATGCAAGGAACATTCTGATGGCCTCCAATCTTGCCACTGGGGAAAAAGTTTCATCAAATTCCTGACCTTCAACTTGTGCATACCCTTTACAGACCAATCTGGCTTTATTTCTAACAACTTGTCCTTTTTCATTCATTTTATTCTTGAACACCCATTTGGAACCTATTGCATTGTTATCTTCAGGTCTAGGGACAAGCTCCCAAGTATTGTTCTTCTTAATCTAATCAAGCTCTTCATTCATAGCTCTAATCCAATCATCATGTTGGCTAGCTTCATCAAATAAATTTGGTTCAGTCATAGATAAAAAAGAAACATGAGATTGTTTTGAGTCTTTAATCAATTTCCTTCTTGTCTGAACTCCTTTATTTATATCTCCAATTATCTAATTTTTAGGATGATTCTTTCTAACAATTCTGAGAGGTGATTTTGCTTCTTTCTGTTGATTTGTGTCAGTCAGAGTATTCATATCTTCATCTAATTCAGATTCTTCTCTTTCTAACCCTTGGACCTATTCATCTCCGTATTCAACTATATCTTATGTGCTTGGATCAACACTGCTTACATTTCTGACCGGGATTTCTTCATCAAATTTTATGTCTATACAATCAACCAGTTTATGTAGTCTCTTATTGTAACATCTGTATCCTTTACTGTTTGTAGCATAACCCAAGAAGATACCTTCATCATCCTTGTCATCATATTTTCCAATATTTTCATCATTATTCTTAATGTAACATTTACTTGCAAAGACTTTAAAATGCTTGATTGAAGCAGGTCTTCCAAACCATAGTTCATAAGGAGTCTTGTCACTGTGTGGTCTGAGATGTTCTTTGTTAAGGATATGAATAGCTATATGAATTTCTTCCACCCAATATGTTTGAGGTATATTTATTTCATTCATCATTGATCTTGCCATTTGTTGTACTGATCTATTCTGCCTCTCAACAACTCCATTTTGTTGTGGAGTCCTTGGAATTGTGTACTCTCTTTTGATTCCATGTTTATCAGACAAATCTTTGAAGTTCCATGAGCTAAAATCTCCTCCTCTATCAGACCTTACTGCCTTCAATCTTTTTCCTGTTTGATTCTTAGTTAGAGCCTTAAACACTTTGAATTTTTCAAATGCTTTAGATTTTTCCTTCAAAAAGGCAACCCATGTTAGTCTAGAATAATCATCAATAAACATAAAATAATTTTCTTTTCTTGTACCTTCTTTCTTTGATGGTCCACATAAATCCATATGTACTAACTGGAGAGGTTTTTCTATTGAAGGAAAGTTTTTAGATTTGAACTGAGTGCGAGTAAGTTTTCCTATCTAGCAAGGTTTACAAACATAATCATATGGATTTGATATCTTTGGAAGACCCTTTACTGCCCCACTATTTTTTATCTTGATTATATGATCAAAATTTAAGTGTCCAAGTCTCCTATGCCATAGCCAACTTTCATCATACTTGCTTAAGTAACATTCTTCTTTTTCTTCTTTTAACACATAGACATTATTTTATGTTCTTATCCCTTTTTGCAACTAATTGTCCTGAATTCATAGATTTTATTCTACAATCTTTAGAGGTAAAAACGACTTCACATCCTCGGTCACAGACTTGAATGACACTAAGCAAATTATGTTTCAGACCTTCTATAAACAACACATCTTGAGATTTCCCTTTGCCATTACTCAAACTTGCCATTCCTTTACCTTTTATTTTTCCTGGTGCATCATTTCCAAAATTTACATTCCCTGATTTGATTTCACTTAGAGTTAGAAACTTACTTTTGTCTCCAATCATATGTTTGGAACATCCACTATCAATATACCATGGATTCTTTTCTCTTTGGGTTGATAACACTAGTCTACACTTGTCATCTTCTTTCTTCTTCCAAATCTTGAAATTTTCAGCAATAAGATTCGAGTCTGACTTAAAATTCCTTAAGCGACAATTTGCAGCTTTATGTCCATAGTTATGACAGATGTAACATTCTGGTTCACTAAATAGAATATCATAGTGATTTTTATGCTCATAACTATTGGTATGCTTAACCTGCGTCCTTTTCCCAGCCATTGCATGATTTATAGTCTAAGTTTGTTTGTTGCTTGGTTGTCTCGATCTTTATTGTGGAAGATGGTTATTCGTTGAATATCTTGATTGTTCATATCTAAATATTAAAGAACAGTTTATAGCTTTGTGACCAAAATTAGAGCAAAGAAAACAATAATAATAGAAAAAACCTTTGTACCTTGAAAAATTTTGTCTTCTTTGAGGAGGTCGATTTCTTTCATGCCGATAATCTCTCTGATCTACATATTCGGTTTTGGTACTTTTTATTCCATTCCTTCTTGGTGGTTAATTCTCTTTCTTTGTTTCTGCAGAGTGACTGTTGTCAATGTTTGAGGATTTGACAAACTTGATAGGTTCTATATTACTTGGATGATCACTACTTGATCCTTCTTCATACCCCAAGCCAACTTTCAACTTTGGGTTTCTTTGCTGATGTAGAATGGAGGTTAATCCTTCTGAGGCTTTAATACTTGGCAGATTTTGGTGATACAATCCCTTAAACTTCTCCATGTTTTTTTCTGGTTTTTACTATCTCTTCTTCTAAGGCTTCACACCTCGCTTTCTTCTCTGACAACTATTGTTTCAGTATGTCTTCTATTTTCTTTGCCTCTTCTAACTCCACTTTTAGTAGAGAAAATTTTTCATCAGGTTTTTCACTATTCATTTTAAACTGCTTCAACAACTATTTTTGTTTTCTCTTCTTACATATGAGTTTGTCAATTTCTTCCAAAGCACTGATTAATTTACCTTCCATATCCACCCCAACTTATTCATCATCCATTTCACCTCATGTGTGTTCATCATCAATATCTCCCATGGCCATAAGCATAAAATCATTCACTTTGTCTTCACATGATGAATCATTATCTATGTCTTCTGAGGAATTGTCATTATTTGCACACAAACTTTTCTTTTTACTATATTTCTTGAATTTGTACTTCTTTTCATCATCGGAGTTCTGGTCCTTTTTCTGATGGGGACACTTAGATGCAAAATGAACTATCTTACCATAGTTAAAACATTTGAAGGGAAGCTTTCCTTGATATTTTCCTGATCCTTTCTTTAACCAAATTTTGCCTCAATATCATCTAAATCTAAATCAATATTCTTGTCTGCTTTAAAAGATGCTTCTCTAGTAATGGATTTATCTTTGTTGATTCTCATTTCATATGCAGTTAACGTTCCTAGGATTTGATCAATGGACAAATTTTTAATATCATTTAGTTCTTCTATTGCAGAGACTTTGGATTAAATTTATCAAGCAAAGATCTTAAAATCTTCTGAACTAAAATTGATTCTTCAATCTTCTCACCAAGACCCTTCATGGCATTCACAAGTTCTTCAACTCTTAAAAAATACTTGCTAACTGTATCATCTTCATTCATCTTTAGTTGTTCAAACTTCAACCTAAATGTTTGAAGTTTGGCATCTTTTACTTTCTCATTTCCTTCATAGTTGCTAATAAGTTTATCCCGCATTTCTTTGGCAGCTTGAAGATGCATCACCTTTACAAACTCGGCTTCTGCAAGGCCATTCAAGATAGCATTAATTCCCTTAGCATTAAAGCTAAATTATAACTTATCATCCTTGGAAGCTAACACAACAAGCTTTATGTATCCAGTCTCTACTACATCCCAAACATTAAGGTCATTAGGTATGTTTTCGTTCTAACCTTCCAAAAGGAAAAATTTGTTCCATAAAACAGAGGAGGCTTGGTGGCTGAAGTCCCTTCATGACTTGTCGTGTTTAAGCTTACAGCTCTACATTTAGATAAAAGGAGTTGGCTCTCATACCAATTGTTGAAATTACTATGGCAACTGAGAGGGGGGGGTGAATCAGTTGTTACTGTGCTTAAACAATATTAAGTCTATTAAGCCATTTTTAATATTTTATCAAGTGACCATAAATATTATACATAATATGAACAACATAAATAGTGAGCATCAATCACACATAAGATATACATATAGACAAATTTTCACGAGGAAACCCATAAAGGGAGAAAACCTCTTCTTCTTCGAAATGATAGGCAGTCTTTTAAGTTCTGTACATCATCTATGTTTGAGAACCAACTCAAAGTGAGGCTACTACCTCAGTTTTACAAGCTCCAACTTGTTGAGATCACCAACTCTCTAATTTCTCTAGCACAGACTAGAAGGAAGCACCAACTCCCTGAGTGTTCCAGCACCGACTGGATGGAAGCACCTATTTCCACTTATACAAGAACGAACTTGTTTGAGAGCACCAACTCTATGGTTTCTCTAGAACCCACTAGAAGGAAGCACCAACTCCCTGAGTGTTCCAGTACTGATTGGATGGAAGCACCTACTTCCACTTATACAAGCACCGACTTGTTTGAGAGAACCAACTCTCTAGTTTCTCTAGCACCCACTAGAAGGAAGCACAAACTCCCTGAGTGTTCCAGCACTGACTAGATGGAAGCACCTACTTCCACTTATACAAGCACCAACTTGCATATAGAAAACTCTGTGTTTTCCCAAGCACCGCCCTACCACCCTATTTTCTAACCACAACTATATGGAAGCTACAACTCCCAATATTCAAGCACCAACTTGAATATCAGAGGACCATATTCCTACCTAGAACCACCCTACCTCCCTGGTTATAAATAAATGATTGAATAACCAACAAAATAGATAAATCGATTCTTACCACTTCTTCTCAATTCTGTAAATCTGGTCTGCTTCTAACTGTTCTGCAATTCTTCTCTGCTTCAAGTTGTTCAGTAATTTTTCTGTTGCTTCTATTTATTCCTCATTTGTTACTCATCTCTGAGTTTATCTGACACTACTGTCGGTCTCACACTGGGCATACTGTAATTTTCCCTTTCTTACAGTTCAACTCATTTTTCATTCAGAATGACCAACCCAACAAAGTCACTGCGTATTTATTTTTATATTCTACAACCCCTTTCGTTACCCCTCAAATCCCTAGAACAACGCTTCAGCAACTAAAACGCCAACCGTCCAAGAACCATAATTCAGTTTTTCTAACTGAATCATAACTGAACAATTAATCAAAAAGAGCAATAGTATCCCTTCGATTAGATTTTCAAGTATCCAACACTGTTGGATTACAAACATAGGGTCTCGCGTTGATTTCACCATTTTGGCATTCCTGTGGTGAAAAGTCTCGAATCTTCATGTTACGATCGTCGAAAAGGAGCTTAGCTTGGTGCTAGATCCTCCCTCTCACATGACCACTGATGGTGACCACAGCCTACACCAAAATGTGTTTTTCCCTTCGAGTCATTGTGACTCCAACATTATAAAATTCATGATCACAAAATCTCCGAAGTGATCGGACGGTTCACATAACCCACTGAGATGGACAGTTGATGGGATTTCAGAGTTTTTCCTTTCGGGTTTTTGAGACTCACAATAGTCCCTTTAAACATTTCGGAGTTCAAAACTTCATTATGGTGGAGTTTCTGATTGCTATGTAAAAACCTCGAAATAGAAAGTTTCGATGTGACGTAAACCTGCTGATGTCACACATGGATTGACATGTGCCAAACAGTTTCCACGTGTCACTCTAATTCGTGACTTACATGTGCCTGAAATATTGAATCAACTTGACAATTTTCATTTCCTGATTGTGCCACGTGTCCTTAGCTGACGTGGTTTGCTGACATGGTTTGTTGATGTGTCTGTTTTGGGMTTTCGAGGTTCGCTACTTCAAAGGTTAAATTTCCTTTGATCTTTGATTTACCGGTCTACGAAACTCTGAAATGGATTCTTTGACATGCTATGATCTTTCGCATTTCATGATTTCATCATTATTGTCATGAGTGTCCTTGACACCTCCAACTCCCGGTATCCAAAACTCCAGAATGGAGATTAAGTCATGGTTTTGCATTTCGTGATTTCATCATTCTTGTCGTGAGTTTCCTTGACACCTCCAACTCCCAGTATCCGAAACTCTGAAATTGAGATTAAGTCGTGGTTTCACATTTTGTGATTTTCTGCCATAAGTTGCTTCCTTGACTCCTAGAGTTTACGCTTCTGATCTTTCCATGCGATCATCATTGCATTTCTGGTCTTGCCACTTTCTCTTGTTCGTCATCATCAAGCTGAGCTTGCCATCAATGACAAACAAATACTCTGCCTTCTATCTACTTGTAATAAATAAGCCAACAAATCCCTCCCTTGACTGTGTGAAGATATGAACACTGAGGGAAAAACATACGATGAAGGGATATCCTGTGATTTTCTTTGAAAACTGGGTCAAAACAACCCGAATCAATCTGACAGAGGAGGGAGGGGAGAAAAAAGTGTCATTTGAGTAGCGTCTCTAGGTAGCACACCACGCATGCAAAAGATCAGACTTGTTTGGACATTGAGAGCTCAATAGAAATGGCAGGAAGATGTATCAAAACCAATAAATAGGTGGTGGGATCTGCAAGTTTGAATGGAGGTAAAAATGATAGGATGGTGTGAGGAAAAAATCTCCTCCAACTATGCAAGCATGATAGTTACCAAAATTTTGAGAGCTAATTTCTCCTTGAAATTGGTATGAAAAGGGGGAAAGAACGCAAAATACCTAGAGAATAAAGACAACTCAAAGCTTCAACAAAATCTCAGGAAAGTATCACAAACAAATCGACCTCTAAATCCACCTCAACATCAGATCTGGTAGTGCTACTGCCAACTGGTCAGAACTGGTAGTTTGTGCAGTGCAACAGTTTGAGTTTTTAAAAAATCGAAAATCGTTAGCAAAGCTAATAAATATGAAACCTAGAAAGAATATTTTAACCACCCATGGCACTGAAAACAAGGAAGAGATGACATTAGCGCCATAACCACAAATCATGGTAAGATATGATGGAGAGGGAGTGCGCTATGGAAACTCCTGATGAGTTGGCAATGCTCCTTTCAAAAAATGATTTGACCAGTAAGAAAAGTACAAAGGGGACAACATGACAAGGTTATGAGAGCATGAGTGAGGAAGGTGTTAAGTCAAGTCAAGTTGATCGTGGAGTGAGTCAATCCTAGTCTCAAGTCATGAAGGGGATCAAAAGATAAGTCATAAAAATGGTCCTGAGCCAAAGATTTGTGTGAGGATCAAAACATAAGTCATGAATTAAACCTTTCAAGGGAACCTAAACAAAAACACTTTTTAGGGGATAAGTCAAATATTAAAATCTAAGGGCTTAGGGAAAAATTAAAACTAAAGGCTAAACACCCAAGGCAACTTAGTGTGATAACAGATACTATGCTAAGACTAAACCTTCAAATATTTTTAGAGATACACAGACTATGTTGTAGCTAAAAGATAGATCTATAGTCAAACCTAAAGGCATGGTGTAAGATATCATCATCTCCATTGATTATTGGGAGTACCCTACTGACTTCCTAGTCCTTTAACCCAAGTCTCAATCCAATGGATATCTCTTATTTTGGGAAGTCCTTGGATGTCCACAACAGATGCATGAATTGGTTGTAGAGCAAGAAATATGGCCATCATTGATGGTCTTTCCCAAAAACAAATAGTTCTTTATCCTCTTGCACAACCTTTGATAAAAAAAAATCCTCCTTTGTGGGGAGAAGAGGAAGAAGACTTGACACAAACAACTTCTTACCCAATCTACACAATTCACACTTCCTTGGATAAATGATGATAATAGATATGAAATTTCTATAGAAAATAACACTGAATTATGGGCAGATTTTTTTACTACTGAGATAGAATATCCAACTGTAAAAACCATAGAGATCATCCCTATAAAAACACTCAAAATCAATAATAAACTCATTAGTCGGTAGGAACAAAAACTGTTTTATGTGTTGAAAATAAATATTGAATATTTTTCATAGAATTATAAAGACATGAAAGGAATCCATCCTTATATTTGTACTCACCATATTTACATAAATAAGGATTGCAAACATGTTAGGAAGCCATAAATAAGGATGAACCCTAGAATGAAATACATAGTTAAACAAGAACTCCAAAAGTTTCTTGATGTTAGATTTATATATCCTATTTCAGATAGTGAATGAGTCTCTCCTCTATTATTGTCCCAAAGAATAATGGGAAGTGGAGGATATGTGTGGATTATCGAGATTTGAACAAAGCTACCAGAAAGGACTATTTCCCCCTACCTTTTATTGACCAAGTTTTGGATGTCTTAGTTGGGAAGCAATAGTTTTCCTTTATGGATGGTTTTAGTGGATACATCCAAATTCAAATCAGTTCTTAGGATCAGGACAATACCGCCTTTACTTTCCCTTGGGGAAAATTTTCATTCAAAGTCTTACCTTTTGGTATGTGTAATTACCTGGCCATTTTTCAAAGATAAATTCTCAACATATTTTTAGAAATCATCTGTGATAAAGTTGAGATCTTTATGGATGATTTTACCCCTTATGGAAATTCATTCGATGAATCCTTGGACAATATAGATAAGGTTATCCAAAGATGTAGAGAAATGAATCCATCCGTTAACAATGAAAAATGTAATATGATGATGAATGAAAGTATTTTCTTAGGACATCATTTGTCCTCCAGAGGGATTGAAGTAGACAAAGATAAAATCAAAATCATCACCTTACTTCCTACCCATTTGAAACCAAGAGATGTAAGAAGTTTTCTTGGACATGCAAGATACTATAGAAGGTTCATCAAGGACTTTAGTAAGATATCCTCTCCTCTCTTTATCTTGTTGTCCAAATATGTAGATTATTGTTGGACCTTGAAGTGCCAACAAGATTTTGAGAAAAGAAAAGAAAAACTCTCAAATGCCCTTATATTACAAGGTCCCAATTGGGATCTTCCATTTCAAATTCACACTAATGCATTAGAAAAGGATGTAGGATAATTCATAAGACAAATTGAAGACAATAAACCATATGCAATCTATTTCATCAGTAAAAATATGGTTGGAGCAGACATAAACTACATTGTTCCAGAGAAAGAAATTTTAGCAGTTAGCCATTCTCTGAATAAATTTATACATTATGCTACATGTTATAAAGTTTTTTTACATACAGATCATCTTGTCATTAGATACTTGATGAATAAACCTGACATTAATGGTAGGATGATTAGATGGTTTTTGTTATTACAACAATTTGATCTAACAATCCTTGATAATCATATCAAGAAAAATGTAGTTGCAGATTTTTTATCCAGGTTGACTAGACCTAATGAAGAGGGTATGATCGGTGATCGGTTTCCATATGAGCACCTTTTTTCCATATCACCAAAAACCCCATGGTTTTTTGACATAGAAAATTATCTAAAAATAGGAAATTTCCCTGAATATTTCTCCTAGAGGGAGAGGTGTAAGATTTTCTAGAAAAGTTCGTCCTACACTTGGATTGCAAGAGATCCGTTTAAACTTTGTCTAGACCATACTTTGCAAAGATGCATTAGAGAAGATGAGGTTCATGATATCCTGCATGATTTTCATGATGAACCATATGGGGGTCACTATGAAACCAAGAGGATAACTTATAACATGTTACAATATGGATATTATTGGCCAACCCTACATAGATATGCTCATCAATATACTTCACATTGTGATGAATTTAAAAGAATGGGGGAACCAATAAGGAGGAATGGGATGCTTCTATAGCCCTAAGTATTGTTGGAACAATTTGACAAGTGGTGCATGGAATTCATAGGCCCAATTGAACCTCCATTAGAGAAAATTAAACACATATTGGTGTGCAAAAACTATCTAACAAATGGGATGAAGTGTGGGCCATGAAGAATGCCACATAATCAAATGTAGTCGCATTCCTCCAAGAATTCATATTCTCATGGTTTGGTTATCCAAGGGAGATAGTCACAGATAAAGGCCCTCAATTTAAATCAAAACTCATTGAAGAAATCATGAAGGAACATAACATCCTCCATAGGAATTCAACAAACCTCCATATTCAAGCAAATGGGAAAGATGAAATCACAAACTAAGAGATAGAAAACATCATCACAAAAACAGTGAGCATGAACAAGAAATATAGATCAAAGAATCTCACAAAAGAATCATAGGAATAGAACATTACATGGAAAAATACAACATGGATTACTCCTTTTGATTCATTTTATGGTAATAAATCCATGGTTCTATTGGCAACAATACTATAATTGTTATTTTTATTATATCAATTAAAATAATATACATAGCTGCCTACACAAGGTCATCAAATTTTATTACTCTTCATGAGGAGTTTCCGAAACGACAGTTGTAAATCGTCACTTTTACCTATTGTCTATTCATGCTTCATTTTCATGACTGAAAGCATGAAAACTTACGACTGCAATTACCATTATGTTTTAAAATTTCATTGAAGGCAAATTGTTTATATAATTTATTATGGAGTTTTGATTCCTTTCCATGAAGATATTACCCTCTTTGTTTTTTATCCTTTCAATTCTAAGAATGCCTAAGAGATTGATGGTTTTATAAACAAAAGACCCCCACCATTTGATTTTTGTATGGTTTTGGTTTGATTCTTGGTTATGTTTTTTTTAACAAAACTTTTGATTTTTCGATTTTTAACTTACCCAAACTTTGTAATCAAACTCATGATGTGCGCACTCATCTTCGTTTTAATGTTTTGTTCCTAGATCATACTAAATGCAAAGGTGGCATATGACTTGCAGACTTCCATTATCTCTTGGGATGGCCTCGGGTTTCACAAACCTCTTTGCATTCAATTTAATTAAACGACTATCCCATCGTATGAGTCTTTACATCGTTCATTGTTGGGCTCAGGGTTATGGCTTTGTTTTGTTTTCGCAAACCCTGCCTGTATGTTGTGTTTGTTTGATTACCCTCCCATCCAGTATGGCTCCTATTGTGATAATTGAACCAAACGGTATCCAAACCCTGCTCTCATACAATGATGCTAGAGAAGATTTGGAAATAAATGGCTGGCTTGTTTTCATTAGGAAGTTTCGGGGTTTTAATTTACAAGTTGCCCAAGAATTCGCGTTCTCCTTTGATGGTTGTAGAGCGAAAATTGGTGATGTGCAACTGGAGGTTACTGAGGAGTTCCTGAGTCAAGCCACGGGGTTACCAACGAGTGGTCAAAAATGGTTTAAAAACGCAAAAGTGGAGGAATTTCCTTGGACCCTATTGTTTACATCTCGGAAAATGACAAGTTGTGATAGAGGTATGCCAATTTCATTCCTAAAAGCTCAGTGGCACAATTTTCTCACTGTGGTAAAGCAATTTGATACATGTGAGGGATGGTTCAGGCTTGTATTTTTGTACCATTTACGCCTGATTATGATTTTTATGGGTTTCCCTTTGAATATTCCATATTACTTACTCAGGAGTCTTTATAAAATGGGGAAAAGATACAAGAAAAAATGGTTAGACTCTATCCTTTTTCATCACGGCCTAGTTAAAATCCTGCTCATACATCAATTAGAGTCACAGAATGATAGTTGGGATTCGTTTATAACCCAAAATGGTTATGATAACCCTGATATCGAGGAGGTAGATAAGCTCGTGGTTGAGGAGACCCTTGTCCACCCGATGGCATCTCTCTCACCTCCCTAGAATCGTGTCTCTTCCCCCAACAGTGAACCCTTGATCGATCCCAAGGTCATTCAACAGGCTAGTCAACAGATTACACATCCAAAGGACTGTGTTAAAATTGTAAAGAAACCTACAGGAAAGAGATTTAAGAGTAATATTGATATCAATTTTAAAAACAAAAGAGTTGGCAGGCTAATTTCTAGAAGACTTCGAAATAAGTCGAATTCTCATCTGAGTTCAATCAATATGATCGAAGTGCATGAAAGCTCAGACTTTGAAATTGAGAGATTCCTTGCAGAGAAAGACCCTTTGTCATTCGGGCCACAACCTGACTGACCCTATAACTTTGTCGATAATTTGCCTCCCTATTTGAAAGACAATCCAGAGTTTCCCGGTGTCAAGTTTTGCAATAAATCTACTCTCTGTATGGAGAGCGCTCTGGTCCATGATCTTGTTAGTTCTGATGCAACCACCACACAGTCAAAGTGTGAGGTCTGTTTATCGTGGATTGAGAGGTATTATATGGATATCCCATTTCTACAATCACGCGTTAAGGTTCTAAAAGAGTATATCGATGTTTTAACAAATGAAAACCACAAGCTTGAATCTGTCCTCTAGGGGAAAGAAAAACGTATTAAAACTACAGGTCATGTGATATTTAAAAACGTCGAGGCTGCTACAGCCATTGTAAACTCCAAGGTTTCATGATACAATTTGATTGCATAGTTATAGGTATGAACACTTAGATTAATAGCATGTTTGTTTTCATTCTTAAGTTAGATTATTTGGTTTGATGGATAAGTTATATTTCATTATTAAATTAGTTTGTTTTATTCATTAAATAAAATGAGATTTCATTTACTATTATAACTAGCTACAAAATCGCAAGATTCTGTAGCCAGTTATATCAATTCGAATTGTATAAATTAATGACAGAAAATGTATCTAAAATCTTTCTATTTCCTTTTCTTTTAGGATATTCAGGGATCCATGATTTCAAAATTGATTTGAGGCACTCTTGAGACCTTCCAGTCATATCTATGATGTATTTTGAATGAACATAAATGAACTGTTGTTGGTTTTAGAGGATTTAGTGAAATCAGGGTGGTTGCATCCCATTTTATTTTTGAAACAAATTTGATCTCAGGAACAGAAGCAGTTATCTTTCCTGAGGCCTTTATAAACCTATCATTTTGTAAACAGTTCCTCATCTTGGCCTGGGACTGGAGTATGGACAATTACACACAGACTTGAATGAAACATATTACATATTACAGCTTTAGCTTTTGTGTATTCATGTTTTAGTTTAAGTTCTGTTTATTTCAATGTGATAATATATGGTGATAGCCTTTGTCTTCATGATTTATTATAACTTGAGATAATTCAGGTTTTTTTTTCACATGTTGTCCATATGTCATGTTTCAGATATAATACAGGGTGATCATCAATTCAATTCATTTTATGAGATTTATCTCTAATTTTTTGTTGAATGTTTAAATACAAGTTCTTACAAGGAGACTTATCTCATTGTAGTTACTTGTAAATCATAAGATCACTATGATTGTATCAATTATATGTTCTGTTATCAAAACTCAATCTCCAGCATATTGTTTCGCATTTATTCAGATCAATCTTAAGATTCGTTGCAGGTTTACTTCTCGGATAAAGGTAGCTGGATATTCTCTATTGTACAGACGTTGGATGCATTAATAGGTTAGTCTATTATTTTATTTTGTTTGCTTGCTTATTATAGAAGTTTCTATATATAGAATGATTTCCATTATCTATATCTTTCTATTTAATTAAGTAGTTTAATATTTGATTTTATGAATGTATACATACAAGAAAACAAACAAAA
>JASDQU010101244.1:115256-127285 GCA_032191745.1 Picea mariana | reverse complement strand
TGTATATATATATATATATATATATATATATATATATATATATATATATATATATATATATATATATATATATATATATATATATATATATATATATATTTCAGCGATTATTATTTAGTAAGTTATTATATTTCTTTTAGTTGTTTTTCGCTTCCCTTAGGACTTTAGATTGGACAACGGAGCCATTAAACTCGTCAGGGTGAGTTAATCCAAACGGCTTGTGTTAATTAGACAACCCCCGACCAGACTCACTCTTCCAGTTGACGAGCGATCAATTTCGTCCGTCAACAAATGGCACTAGAAGGAGGGCCTGAATACTATTAATGGCACGAGGAGGTTGCAAGACTCCTCCCCCACCTACCCGCTCACCTATAGTAACAAGAATTCGTTCTGACGACAACATTGTCCCTCAAACAACAACCACATCAAATGACAATCCACAGATCACCATTGAACTAGTAACTTCAAACCCCCCCGGGGCCGATGTACAAGAAATTGTTCGTCAATCCCTCATAAGGATTCACAGTGCCTTGGCCCGTATCAGACAACCAGGTCGGCCTCTGAACCAACCATTAGACTTCTTTGATAACAGGGAGAAACTGGAAGGTACTAATCTTACCCTAAACCCTGCGGATCCAGATCACATTCTTACTCCTGCAACAGGAGGATCTGCTATTCCACCATCACCACCCCCTTCATCTCCTTCTTCTTCTAAATAAGAATCATCAAACGAAGGCAGTTCCTCATCTCATCCTTTGACACCTCCCACACCTATGGCCAATCCAAACAATCCCGCCATACCTTGGCTCGATCAAGATGCAGTGGCCATACCTGGGCCCCAACATCCTTTGCCTAAACATCTAGAGAAATGGCTCCCTAAATTTGACCCAGACTCCAAGCAGATTGTTGAGGATCATATCAAAAAATTCATGCTATCCATTAGGATCCATAGTGTTGAACATGAAGACATAGTATGTAGGATTTTTCCCTACACCTTTGAAGGCAATGTGTCTACCTGGTATTTTTCCCAACAACCCCACACCATCATGTCATGGGATAGATTCGAGTCCTATTTTCTTGAGAAATTCAGAGACGACAAATCCCCTGAAGTTCTAGTCATGTAACTCTCTAGTTTAAAGATGAAACCCAAAGAAAAGATAAATGACTTTAATCAAAGGTTCCTAACATTAAAGAATCGAATCCCCATGGAATCGATGCCTACCGAAAATATTATCGTCGCATATTACACGAAATCCTTACACCAAAACATAGCCATTTGCGTAAAAAGCTCCAAGAAAGACACATTGTTAGAAGCCTTCGAAGAGGCAAGTCAAATTGAGAAAGATATTCTCAGCCTAAAAGACAATACCTGTAACAAGGCAGAGACTACTTCATCCTCCAAGAAGAAAATTGAAATCCTTCCTAGACCTCCCCAAAACAAAACTCAATCAGATAGTTCGGATCTAGAAATCTTACAGAAGGTCATTCAAAAGCTGTCTAATCAAGTCATAGATTTGAGAAGATCGGATGAAGAAGCTTCTTCAAGCAAAGGGCCTTACAAACCCCCTTTTAGGAATCCTTTTCCTACAAACCGACCTAACTCAAATTTTGAAGGCCTAAATCTAGAAAGCTTACAGTTCGCTATTCAGACTATTCTAGAGGCACATGATAACTTGATTCCTCCCGAGATTCCTGAAGACGTAGCTGAACAAGAGATAGTGAAAGAGGACGAATCCTCTCCCAATGTTTTTGGACATTTTTTGGATAGCATTTTTCAAGATAATTTTGAAACAGTGCATCCTTACAATACTAGGAGCAAGACAACAAATAAGTCTTCTTCTGAAATCAGAACTAATGCACCTCAAAAATAGTCTAAATCAATTGAAACAAAACAGAATTCAACAGCCCCAAGTTTAGAGTATGATCTGATTGAGGATCTCAAAAAACTTAGAGCTAATATTTCTGTTTACGAATTATTGAAATTCCCTTTTCTTTTGCAAAAGATGCTGCAAAATATTGCAGAAAATAACAAAAACAACAATCCAAATAGCAACAAAGTTGCTGAAAACAGCCCCAAAACACCTCAAAAGGTCTTCGTCAAAACAACGTTAGAGTCTTGTGATAAAAGAGACCTTGCTGTAAAAAGTGTAACAAATGTAGATAAACTAATTTCAGGGGCTACGACTAAAAAAAAACAATCCTCTGTTGTTAATACTCGCAGAAATGTCCCACCCTTTTTGTTGACTTTTGAAATTTTCAATAGGAATGTACATAACTGCATGGTAGATTCAAGTGCATCGTCAAATGTAATGCCTTGGTCTGTCTGTCAAAAAATTAATGCCGAAGTTCAACCATCCAGCCTGAAGATTATTCATCTTGATCAAACTAGTGTTAAAGTAATAGGTGAATTAAAAAATGTGCTTATCAAATTATCATCTAATCCTAAAGTCCATCAAGTTATTGATATTATTTTCGTAGATGTCCCAGAAGTATCTATTTTGTTTTTAAGTAGAGATTGGTCCGAACAATTACATAGCTATTTTGCAATGGATTGGTCTCACTTGTGGCTACCTGAGAATGGAAATCCTAACAAAATCAAGGTAAATCGTGAGCGTTATCTTACGTTCATGGTAACCGATTTAAATGATCCTAATGAACCATTCACTGCTTCCACCAATTCACCTGAAATATAGGGGATGGACACTTTTTTTAGCAATTTCACAGCTGAAATTTCTACCATTGCTTACCCGAAACAACAATCTGAAATTTTGACATGCACACAGTCCACAGCCTTCTCTCAGTGGTCACATGCACCTGACAAAAATCAAATTTGGTCTCTTTACTTCAATGGATCTAAATCGAAGGAAGGAGCTAGTGCAAGGTGTGTTCTCATTGATCCAGTAGGTAACAAAACTTTGATCGCTTTCCAGTTAGAATTTGAATTCACAAACAATACGACCGAATACAAGGCACTCCTGCAAGGTCTCAGGAAGGCACTAGATTTGAAGATTCAGAATTTGACTGTCCTTGGTGATTCATAAATTATGGTTAGACAGGTAAAAAATTCTATCTACTGTTTATCTCCACACCTGAAAAGCTATCAGACAGAGGTATGGAATTTAATGAACAAATTTTCTGCGTTTATCATTAATTCTATTCCAAGATTGAATAATTCTGAGGCTGATTTGTTAGCTAACATCGCCTCAAAACTTTTTCCTGTAGAAGGCCTATCTCCGAATGTGTTTTCTGTTGAGTTGTTGTTCAGACCATCCATCTCAGACAACATCACAAATTGGAGAGTCTTTGATGACGATCAACAGATCATCATTTTTCTTCACATGGAAGAGACTTTCCAGAGCGCAGTTATCGACGAAGGTACCCACGACGAAAACCTTCACGATTTTACGGTAATACCAGATCCAAGATCCCCAGAGTTTGCATCGGACATGGTAAACTCTATCCCAAAATCTATGGTTAGATTAGAAAAATTTTATGATCTTCACGATAAATTCAGAAAATCAGTGAATTGTAAAACGAATAGTTCTTCCTTGACACATGAAAAAGTAAATTTAGGAACTAAACATAACCCACAGTGCATCAATTTGGGGTTGGGATGTTATAAGTAGGAAAAGATAACATTTATTAATTTGTTCAAGGAATTTAAAGATGTCTTTGTTTGGACATAAGATGACCTAAAGACTTTTGATCCTAACATCATGCAACACATTATTCCCATGAAACCCCAGTCCCAACCTTTTCAACAAAAGTTAAGAAAGATGCACCCCAAGCTTGAACCAACAGTCAAGAAAGAATTAAACAAACTCTTGAATGCTAAAATAATCTTCCCAGTAAGACATACACAGTGGGTCTCTAATCTTGTCTCTGTAAGGAAAAAGAGTAGTGAAATCCGACTATGTGTTGATTTTCGAAATTTAAACCGAGCATCTGATAAAGACAACTACCCTGTTCCTCCCATGGAATAGATCCTTCAACAAGTATCTGGTTATAAAATATTATCGCTGCTGGATGGTTTTTCAGGATATAACCATGTCCTTATGTCTCCCCTAGATCATCTCAAAACCACTTTTCGTACTCCATGGGGTACCTACGCTTATAGGAAGATGCCCTTTGGGCTCATAAATGTCGGTGCCACGTTTCATAGAGCGATGGATATTTATTTCTGCAGTTTAATCAATCAATCTGTAGTAGTTTATCTAGATGATGTCAATGTCTTCTCAAAGAATAAGGGAGATCATCTAGCTCATCTAAGATCTGTTCTACAACGATGTCACAAGTACGACATTTCTTTAAATCCTAAAAAATCTGTCTTTGCAGTAGAACAAGGTAAGCTCCTCGAATTCATTGTATCAAATGAAGGGATGATTATTGACCCTGAAAGGACCCAAGTCATTTCAAAACTACCCCCTCCCTCTTCCAAAAAGTCCATGCAATCTTTCTTAGGTCAGATAAACTTTGTTAGGAGGTTCATCCCCAGCTTTTTAGAAATGGTCATGCCATTACAAAATTTAATAAAAAAGTATGTACAATACCATTGGGGACCTTTAGAAAGTGAGGATTTTGACTCAATAAAAAAGGCTATAGTAGACACTCCTTCTCTAATAAGCCCTGATTTTTCGCGAGACTTCACCCTCCACACGTTTTCCTCTGATCGGTCTTATGCTGATGTCCTAACCCAAAAAGATGTTGAAAACAACGAAGTCCCAATTGTCTTTATGCGCTCAGCCTTCAAGGGATCAGAACTTAATTACCCAGTAGTATATCAAAAGTCTTATGTTGTTTTTAAAGCAATAAAACACTTTCAATCTTATCTACTAAAATCTAGGACAAAAATCATTGTCCCTTACCCTGCTATCAGAAATTTGTTAGTGCAAAATGAACTAAGTGGAAAAAGGGCGAACTGGGTCACATCCTTACAAGAATATGACATAGAAATTACCTCGGCACATATTGTTAGAGGCCAAGGTTTATGTAAATTGGTTGTTGATTCAGCTATGGGACAGCAAAATGAAACTGATATGCTAATTCAAGATCAGCACAATCAAAATCAAATCTGTTGTGCACAAAACCTTACTAGTGCTTGGTATGACGACATCAAGTTTTATCTTATACATGGATCAACTCCCCGTCACTTGGATCCAAAAAAGAGAGAACTGAGATTAAAATTTTCTTCTTTTCAGCTGGTAAATGGTATTTTGTTTCGCCAAAATTTTGATGGAATACTTATGTGCTGTTTTGAAAAAGATGAAGCAGAAAAAGTCTTATTGGAATTACATGCAAGGAAAGCTGGTGGGAATTTCGGTGGAGACACCACTGCCCACAAAGTATTAAGAGCAGGTTATTACTGGCCTACTCTTTTCAAAGATGCCCTTGCCTTATACCGTAAGTGTGTGATCTGTTAAAAGGCATCTGGGGGAGTACAGAAACCAACATTCCCGCTTCAACCAGTTTCGATAGGCTCCCCTTTTCAGCAGTGGGGCCTGTATATTATAGGTCCAATCAATCCGACATCCTCACAGCAGCATAAATACATCATAATAGCCACATATTATTTCACCAGATGGTCTGAGGCTGCTCCATTAAAAGTTGTAAACACCAACTAGGTAATATCCTTCCTGAATTCAAATATTATCACTCATTTCGGTATTCCTGAATGCCTAATATTTGATAATGCTTCCTATTTTTCGTCTCTTGAAATGAGTGATTTCGCTTTAGAAAAAAGAATAAAATTAAAGTATTCTACCAGCTATTACCCCTAAGGCAATGGTTTGGCCGAATCAACTAATAAAAACCTAATCAAGATCATCAAGAGAACGGTCTCTGAAAACCACAAAAACTGACATAATGCACTATTTAATGCAATCTGGGATGATAGGGTAACTCCTAAAACTGTTGTTGGTAATTCCCCCTTTTTTCTCGTTTAAGGCAGGGAAGTGATTCTTCCACCACATGTCATTCTTCTATATCTGTAGTTATCACAGAGGGTGCAAGAAGAAGACTGTCCTCCCTTGGAGAGTCAGATTAACGCTGTGCTGAAGTTAGAAGAAGTAAGGGACCAAGCAAAACGAAAATTGGATCAACATCAATTCATTGTCAAAAATTGGTTTGATTCCAATTCTTCCTCAGACAGAAATTTTGAGGTAGGCGATCTTGTCCTTAAGTGGGACAAACCTCACAAGGGGAAAGGCGAACATACTAAGTTTCAAAACCTGTGGTTGGGACCATTTTTAATTGCTGAAAAACTAGGTCCCGATTCCTTTCGTCTACAGAATTTAGAGGGACAGCCAGACACCTTCCCGGTAAATGGCCAAGCTATCAAAAAGTACTTTACCTGATGACTCTCGCATACACCTTTTGTAAATATTTTCTGTTTTGTTTTCCTTGCTATTTGTTTTTCTTTTTTGGTTTGTTTTTGTTTTCATTTCTGTTTATCAGTCTTTCTTTTTGAAACAAACATGCCTGCACCATGGGCTAGCTTAGACAAAGAAAACATAATACTTCTCCCTCGAAAATAGCTGCTAAAAGTTTTCAAAACATTAAGTGTTGTATTTCTCTGAAATTGTAGCCTGGTTAAAGGTGACCTTTTGTTTGAAAGGCATTTTCTCGGTTTCAATCTGCACTTGAAAGTATTCATGACCATCTTTAAAAATATTTTTACGCTGTCCCTATTCTTTAAGAGAGAAACTCAACGATGTCTCCCTATTCTTGAAAGTCAGTTTTTGAACTATTTTTGGATCTTGATGAAGGACAACACAAAAAAATTTAAAGTCTACGATATATCGAGATTTGTTAAAAAACTGGAATTTTTAGCGTCACCCCACTCTATTGAATATATTTAAAATTATATCAGAATGTGAATAATATCTCAGAGAGTTGTGGGAAGTGTTTGTAAACCTGTCGGGACACTGAACGGGTCTGCTGGCCATGGGTAAATACATGCATGAAGCCAAGACAACTTCATCTGGGTACTGAACAGGCCTACTGGCAGCGAAGCAATGTCAGGTAAAAGAAAATTCTCATATATGAATTTCGTTTGGCCCTAAGCGTCCTTCGTTCTGATCTAAAATTTCTTGACAAGATACAGACGTCAGAGTGGCTTAATTGACATCCCTTTCAAGGCTATGAACGCTTGCTGGCAGTAATGGCCCTGTCAACAGTATTGAAGATTTTAACTTAACATCGTGGCTTTCTTTTGCCAAGTTTTTCACCAGTTTTCGTTTCTTTAAAAATAAAAGTTATCTGAAACTGGACTGCGTCATGATTATTTGAGATGTTCAAATGACTTTTCAGTTGTTCTTCGATTTGAAGTTTTTCATATTTTTCTAACCTAAACTCGTTCATGTAACAGAGATAACTACTTCTCCCAACATGTTGCCAATGTTGGCAGCAATAATATAATTGTTATTTTTATTATATCAATTAAAATAATCTACATAGCTGCCTACATAGGATCGTGAAATTTTATTACTCTTTATGAGCAGTTTCCGAAATGACAGTTGTAAATTGTCGCTTTTACCTATTGTCTATTCATGCTTCGTTTTCATGACTGAAAGCATGAAAACTTGCGATTGCAATTACCATTATGTTTTAAAATTTCATTGAAGGAAAATTGTTTATATAATTTATTATGGAGTTTTGATTCCTTTCCATGAAGATATTACCCTCTTTGTTTTTTATCCTTTCAATTCTAAGCATGCCTAAGAGATTGATGGTTTTATGAAAAAAATACCCCCACCATTTGATTTTTGTATGGTTTTGGTTTGGTTCTTGGTTATGTTTTTTTTTACAAAACTTTCAACTTTTTCAATTTTTAACTTACCCAAACTTTGTAATCAAACTCATGATGCGTGCACTCTTCTTCATTTTAATGTTTTGGTCCTAGCTTGTACAAAATGCAAAGGTGGCATACGACTTTCTCTTCCAGTTGACGAGCGGTCAATTTCGCCCATCAACAAATGGCGCTAGAAGGAGGGCCTGAATACTATTAATGGCACTTGGAGGTCGCAAGACTCCTCCCCCACCTACCCACTCACCTATAGTAACAAGAAGTCATTCTGACGACAACATTGTCCCTCAAACAACAACCACATCAAACGAAAATCCACAGATCACCGTTGAACCAGTAACTCCAAACCCCCCTGGGGTCGACGTACAAGAAATTGTTCGTCAATCCCTCATAAGGATGCACAGTTCCTTGGCTCGTATCATACAACCAGGTCGACCTTTGAACCAACCATTAGACTTCTCTGATATCAGGGAGCAACTGGAAGGTACTGATCTTACCCTAAACCCTGTAGATCTAGATCACATCCTCACTCCTGCAGCAGGAGGATCTGGTATTCCACCATCACCACCCCCTTCATCTCCTTCTTCTTCTAGAGAAGAATCATCAGACGAAGGCAGTTCCTCATCTCAACCTTCAACACCTCCCACACCTATGGCCAATCCGAACAATCCCGCCAGACCTTGGCTCGATCAAGATGCAGTGGCCATACCTGGGCCCCAACATCCTTTGCCTAAACATTCGAAGAAATGGCTCCCTAAATTTGACCCAGACTCCAAGCATATTGTTGAGGATCATATCAAAAAATTCATGCTAGCCATTAGGCTCCCTAGTGTTGAACACGAAGACGTAGTATGTAGGTTTTTTCCCTACACCTTAGAAGGCAATGCCTCTACCTGGTATTTTTCCCAGCAACCCCACACCATCGTGTCATGGGATAGATTCGAGTCTTGTTTTCTTGAGAAATTCAGAGACGACAAATCCCCTGAAGTTATAGTCATGGAACTCTCTAGTTTAAAGATGAACCCCAAAGAAAAGATAAAAGACTTTAATCAAAGGTTCCTAACATTAAAGAATCGAATCCCCATGGACTTGATGCCTGCCAAAAATCTTATCATCGCATATTACACGAAAGTATTACACCAAAACATAGGCATTTGGGTAAAAAGGTCCAAGAAAGCCACATTGTTAGAAGCCTTTGAAGAGGCAAGTCAAATCGAGAAAGATATTCTCAGCCTAAAAGACAATACCTGTAATGAGGCAGAGACTACTTCATCCTCTAAGAATAAAATTGAAATCCTTCCTAGACCTCCCCAAAACAAAACTAAATCAGATAGTTCGGATCTAGAAAGATTACAGAAGGTTGTTAAAAAGCTGTCTAATCAGGTCATAGATTTGAGAAGATCGACTGAAGAAGATTCTTCAAGCAAAGGGCCTTACAAACCCCCTTTTAGGAATCCTTTTCCCACAAACCGACCTAACTCAAATTCTGAAGGCCTAAATCTAGAAAGCTTATAGTTCACTATTCAGATGATTCTAGAGGCACATGATAACTTGATTCCTCCCGAGATTCCTGAAGACGTAGCTAAACAAGAGATAGTGGAAGAGGACGAATCCTCTCCCAATGTTTTCGGACATTTTTCGGATAGCATTTTTCAAGCTAATTTCGAAACAATGCATCCTTACAATACCAAGAGAAAGACAACAAATAAGTCTTCTTCTGAAATTAGAACTAATGCACCTCAAAAACAGTCTAAATCAATTGAAATGAAACTGAATTCAACAGCCCCAAGTTTAGAGTATGATCTGATTGAGGATCTCAAAAAACTTAGATCTAATATTTTCATTTACGAATTATTGAAATTCCCTTTTCTTTTGCAAAATATGCTGCAAAATATTGCAGAAAATAGCAAAAACAACAATCCGAACAACAACAAAGTTGCTGAAAACAACCCCAAAACACCTCAAAAGGTCTCCGTCAAAACAACGCTAGTCTTGTGATAAAAGAGACCTTGCTGTAAAAAGTGTAACAAATGTAGATAAACTAGTTTCAGGGGCTGCGACTAAAAAACAACAAACCTCTATTGTTAATACTTGCAGAAATGTCCCACCCTTTTTGTTGACTTTTGAAATTTTCAATAGGAATGTACATAATTGCATGGTAGATTCAGGTGCATCGTCAAACGTAATGCCTTGGTTTGTCTGTCAAAAAATTAATGCCGAAGTTCAACCGTCCAGCCTAAATATTATTCAGCTTGATCGAACTGGTGTTAAAGTAATAAGTGAATTAAAAAATGTGCTTATCAGATTATCATCTAATCCTAAAGTCCATCAAGTTATTGATATTATTGTCGTAGATATCCCAGAAGTATGTGGTTTTGTTTTTAAGTAGAGATTGGTCCGAACAATTACATGGCTATTTTGCAACAAATTGGTCTCACTTGTGGCTGCCCGAGAATAGAAAGCCTAACAAAATCAAGGTAATATTGAGCGTTATCTTAAGTTCACGGTAAATGATTTAAATGATCCTAATGAATCATTCACTACTTCCACCAATTCACCTGAAATACAGGGGATGGGCACTTTTTTCGGCAATTTCACAGTTGAAACTTCTACCATTACTGACCTGGAACAATTATCCGAAATTTTGACATGCACACAATCCACAACCTTCTCTCAGTGGTCACATGCACCTGACGAAAATCAAATCTGGTCTCTTTACTTCGATGGATCTAAATCTAAGGAGTTGGTGCAGGGTGCGTGCTCATTGAACCAGCAGGTAAAAAAACTTTGATCGCTTGTCAGTTAGAATTTGAATGCACAAACAATATGGCTGAATACGAGGCACTCCAATAAGGTCTCAGGAAGGCACTAGATTTGAAGATTCAGAATTTCACTGTTTTTGGTGATTCAAAAATTGTGGTTAGACAGGTAAAAAATTCTATCCACTATTTATCTCCACACCTGAAAAGCTATCAGACAGAGTATGGAATTTAATGAACAAATTTTCTGCATTTAACATTAATTCTATTCCAACATTGAATAATTCTGAGGCTGATTTGTTAGCTAACGTCACCTCAAAAAATTTTCCTGCAGAAGGCCTATCTCTGAATGTGTTTTCTGTCGAGTTGTTGTTCAGACCATCTGTCCTAGAAAACATCACAAATTGGAGAGTCTTTGATGATGATCAACATATCATCAGTTTTCTGCACATGGAAGAGACTTTCCAGGGCGCAATTATCGACGAAGGTACCCATGATGAAAACCTTCGCGATTTTACGGTAATGCGAGATCCAAGATCCCCGGAGTCTCCATCGAACATGGTAAACTCTATCCCAAAATTTGTGGTTAGATTAGAAAAATTTTATGATCTTCACGATAAATTCAGAAAATCAGTGAATTGTAAAATGAATAGTTCTTCCTTGACACATGAAAAAGTAAATTTAGGAACTAAACATAACCCACAGTGCATCAATTTGGAGTTGGGATGTTCTGAGCAAGAAAAGATAGCATTTATTAAGTTGTTTAAGGAATTTAAAGATGTCTTTTCTTGGACATACGATGACCTAAAGACTTTTGATCCTAACATCATGCAACACATTATTCCCATGAAACCCCAGACCCAACCTTTTCAACAAAAGTTAAGAAAGATGCACCCCAAACTTGAACCAACAGTCAAGAAAGAATTAAGCAAACTCTTGAATGCTAAAATAATCTTCCCAGTAAGAAATACACAGTGGGTCTCTAATCTTGTCCCTATAAGGAAAAAGAGTGGTAAATCCGACTATGTGTCGATTTTTGAAATTTAAACCAAGCGTCTGATAAAGACAACTACCATGTTCCTCCCATGGAACAAATCCTTCAACAAGTATCTGGTTCTAAAAGATTATCATTGATGGATGGTTTTTTAGGATATAACCAAGTCCTTATGTCTCCCCCAGATCAGCGCAAAATCACTTTCTGTACTCCATGGGGTACCTACGCTTATAGGAAGATGCCCTTTGGGCTCATAAATGTCAGTGCCACCTTTCAGAGAGAAATGGATATCGCTTTCCATGGTTTAATCAATCAATCTATAGTAGTTTATCTAGATGATGTCACTGTCTTCTCAAAGAATAAGGGAGATCATCTAGCTCATCTAAGATCTGTTCTATAGCGTTGTCGCAAGTACGACATTTTTTTAAATCCTAAAAAATATGTCCTTGCGGTAGAACAAGGTAAGCTCCTC
>JASDQU010101244.1:79166-115236 GCA_032191745.1 Picea mariana | reverse complement strand
CCATGGTTTAATCAATCAATCTATAGTAGTTTATCTAGATGATGTCACTGTCTTCTCAAAGAATAAGGGAGATCATCTAGCTCATCTAAGATCTGTTCTATAGCGTTGTCGCAAGTACGACATTTTTTTAAATCCTAAAAAATATGTCCTTGCGGTAGAACAAGGTAAGCTCCTCGGATTCATTGTATCAAATGAAGGGATGATTATTGACCCTAAAAGGACCCAATTCATTTCAAAACTACCCCCTCCCTCTTCCAAAAATTCCATGCAATCTTTCTTAGGTAAGATAAACTTTGTTAGGAGGTTCATCCCCAGCTTTTCAGAAATGGTCAGGCCATTACAAAATTTAATAAAAAATGATGTATAGTACCATTGGGAACCTTTAGAAAGTCAGGCTTTCTACTCAATAAAAAAGGCTATCGTAGATGCTCCTTCTCTAATGAGCCCTGATTTTTCATGAGACTTCACCCTCTACAAGTTTGCCTCTAATCGGTCTTATGCTGCTGTCCTAACCCAAAAAAATGTTGAAAACAACGAAGTTCCAATTGCCTTTATGAGCTCAACCTTCAAGGGAGAAAAAATTAATTACCCAGTAGTAGATCAGCAGGCTTATGTTATTTTTAAAGTAGTAAAACACTTTCGATCTTATCTACTGAAGTCTAGGACAAAAATCATTGTTTCTTACCTTGCTGTCAGAAATTTGTTAGTGAAAAAGGAACTAAGTGAAAAAAGGGCAAACTGGGTCACATCCTTACGAGAATATGACATAGAAATTACCCCAGCACAAATTGTTAGAGGCCAAGGTTTATGTAAATTGGTTATTGATTTAGCTATAGGACAACAAAATGAAACTGATATGTTAATTCAAGATCAGCACAATCAAAATCAAATATGTTGTGCACAAAACCTTACTAGTCCTTGGTATGATGACATCAAGTTTTATCTTATACATGGATCAACTCCCCGTCACTTGGATCCAAAAAAGAGGAGAGCAATGAGATTAAAATCTGCTTCTTTTCAGCTGGTAAACGATATTTTGTTTCGCCAAAATTTCGATGGAATACTTATGCGTTGTCTTGAAAAAGATGAAGCAGAAAAAGTCTTATTGGAATTACATGCAAGGGAAGCGGGTGGGCATTTCGATGGAGACACCACTGCCCACAAATTATTAAGAGCAGGTTATTAATGGCCTACTCTTTTCAAAGACGCCCATGCCTTATGCCGTAAGTGTGTGATCTGTCAAAAGGCATCTGGGCGAGTACAGAAACCAGCATTCCCGCAACAACTAGTTTCGGTAGACTCCCCTTTTCAGTAGTGGGGCCTGGATATTATAGGTCCAATCAATATAGCATCCTCGTAGCAGCATAAATACATCATGACAGACACATATTATTTCACCAGATGGTCCGAGGCTGCTCCATTAAAATTTGTAAACATCAGCCAGGTAATATCCTTCCTGAATTCAAATATTATCACTCGTTTCGGTATTCCTGAATGCCTAGTATTTGATAATGCTTCCTATTTTTCGTCTCTTGAAATGAGTGATTTCGCTTTAGAAAAAGGAATAAATTAAAGTATTCCACCAGTTATTACCCCCAAGGAAATGGTTTGGCTAAATCAACTAATAAAATCTTGATCAATATCATCAAGAGAACGGTCTCCGAAAACCACAAAAACTAACATAATGCACTATTTAATACAATCTGGGCTGATAGGTTAACTCCTAAAACTGTTGTTGGTATTTCCCCCTTTTTTCTCGCTTACGACAGGGAAGCGATTCTTCCACCACATGTCCTTCTTCCATCTCTGCAGTTAACGTAGAAAGTGCAAGAAGAAGACTATCCTCCCTTGGAGAGTTGGATTAACGCTTTGCTGAAGTTAGAAGAAGTAAGGGCTCAAGCAAAACAAAAATTGGATCAACATCAACTCATTGTCAAAAACTGGTTTGATTCCAATTCTGCCTTAGACAGAAATTTTGAGGTAGGCGATCTTGTCTTTAAGTGGGACAAACCTCACGAGGGGAAAGGAGAACATACTAAGTTTCAAAACCTGTGGTTGGGACCATTTTTAATTGCTGAAAAACTAGGTCCCAGTTCCTTTTGCCTGTATAATTTAGAGGGACAGCCAGACACCTTCCCGGTAAATGGCCAAGCTCTCAAAAAGTACTTTACCTGATGACTCTCCCATACACCTTTTGTAAATATTTTCTATTTTGTTTTCCTTGTTGTTTGTTTTTCTTTTCTGGTTTGTTTTTGTTTTCATTTCTATGTATTGGTCTTTCTTTTTGAAACAAATATGCCTGCACCACAGGTTGTCTCAGACAAAGAAAACATAATACTTCCCCCTCGAAAATAGCTGCTAAAAGTTGTCAGAACATTAAGTGTTGTATTTCTTTGAAATCGTAGCCTGGTTAAAGGTGACTTTTTATTTGAAAGGCATTTTCTCAGTTTCAATCTACACTTGAAAGTATTCACGACCATCTTTAAAAATCTTTTTATGATGTCCCTATTCTTTAAGAGAGAAACTCAATGATGTCTCCCTGTTCTTGAAAGTCAGTTTTTGAACTATTTTTGGATCTTGATGAAGGACAGCACAAAAAATTTTAAAGTCTATGATATATCAAGTTGTGTTAAAAAACTGGAATTTTCAGCGTCACCCTGCTCTATTGAATATATTTAAAACTATATATGAATGTGAATAATGTCTCAGAGAGCTATGGGAAGTGTTTGTAAACCCGTCGGGACACTGAATAGCTCTGTTGGCAGCGGGTAAATACATGCACGATGCCAAGACAACTTCGTCAGGGTACTGAACAGGCCTACTGGCAGCGAAGCAATGTTAGGTAAAAGAAAATTCTCAGATATGAATTTCCTTTGGCCCTAAGCGTCCTTCGTTCTGATCTGAAATTTCTTGATAGGATACAGACGTCAAAGTGGGTTAATTGACATACCTGTCGAGGCTATGAATGCCTGATGGCAGCAGTGGCCCTGTCAACAGTATTGGAGATTTTAACTTAACATCGTGGCTTTCTTTTGCCAAGTTTGTCACCAGTTTTCGTTTCTTTAAAAATAAAAGTTATCTGAAACTGGACTGTGTCATGATTATTTGAGATGTTCAAATGACTTTTCAGTTGTTCTTCGATTTGAAGTTTTTCATATTTTTCTAACCTAAACTCGTTCATGTAACAGAGATAATTTCTTCTCCCAGCATGTCACCATTGTTGGCAACAATAATATAATTGTTATTTTTATTATATCAATTAAAATAATCTATATAGCTTCCTACATAGGGTCATGTAATTTTATTACTCTTCATGAGAAGTTTTCGAAACGACAGTTGTAAATTGTCTCTTTTACCTATTTTCTATTCATGCTTCACTTTCATGATTGAAAGCATGAAAACTTGCGACTGCAATTACCATTATGTTTTAAAATTTCATTGAAGGCAAATTGTTTATATAATTTATTATGGAGTTTTGATTCCTTGCCATGAAGATATTACCCTCTTTGTTTTTTATCNTGTCATGATTATTTGAGATGTTCAAATGACTTTTCAGTTGTTCTTCGATTTGAAGTTTTTCATATTTTTCTAACCTAAACTCGTTCATGTAACAGAGATAATTGCTTCTCCCAGCATGTCACCATTGTTGGCAACAATAATATAATTGTTATTTTTATTATATCAATTAAAATAATCTATATAGCTTCCTACATAGGGTCATGTAATTTTATTACTCTTCATGAGAAGTTTTCGAAACGACAGTTGTAAATTGTCTCTTTTACCTATTGTCTATTCATGCTTCACTTTCATGATTGAAAGCATGAAAACTTGCGACTGCAATTACCATTATGTTTTAAAATTTCATTGAAGGCAAATTGTTTATATAATTTATTATGGAGTTTTGATTCCTTGCCATGAAGATATTACCCTCTTTGTTTTTTATCCTTTCAATTCTAAGCATGCCTAAGAGATTGATGGTTTTATGAACAAAAGACCCCCACCATTTGATTTTTGTATGGTTTTGGTTTGATTCTTGGTTATGTTTTTTTTTACAAAACTTTTGATTTTTCGATATTTAACTTACCCAAACTTTGTAATCAAACTCATGATGCGCACACTCATCTTCGTTTTAATGTTTTGGTCCTAGCTCATACAGAATGCAAAGGTGGAATACGACTTGCAGACTACCATTATCTCTTGGGATCGCCTCAGGTTTCGCAAACCTCTTCGCATGCATTTTAATTAAACGACTATCCCATCGTATGAGTCTTTACATCGTTCATTGTTGGGCTCGGGGTTATGGCTCTATTTTGTTTTCACAAACCCTACCTGTATGCTGTGTTTGTTTGATTACCCTCCCGTCCAGTATGGCTCCTGTCATGAGAATTGAACCAAACGGTATCCAAACCCTACTCTCATACGACGATGCTAGAGAAGATTTGGAAAGAAATGGTTGGCTTGTTTTTGTTAGGAAGTTTCAGGGTTTTAATTTACAGGTTGCCCAAGAATTCGCGTTCTCCTTTGATGGTTGTAGAGAGAAAGCTGGTGATATGCAATTGGAGGTTACCAAGGAGTTCTTGAGTCAAGCCATAGGGTTACCAGCGAGCGGTCAAAAATGTTTTAAAAACGCAAAAGTGGAGGGAGTTCCTTGGAACCTGCTGTTTACATCTCGGAAAATAACAAGCTGTGATAGAGGTATGCCAATTTCATTCCTAAAATCTCGGTGGCATGATTTGCTCATGGTGGTAAATCAATTTGTTACATGTGAGGGATGGTTTGGGATTGTATTTTTGTACCATTTACGCCTGCTTATGAGTTCTGTTTGAATACACCATATTACTTACTCGGGAGTCTTTATAAAATGGGGAAAAGATACAAGAAAAACCGGTCAGACTCTAGCCTTTTTCATCACGGCCTAGTTAAAATCCTGCTCATACATCAATTAGAGTCACAGAATGATAGATGGGATTCGTTTATAACCCGAAATGGTTATGGTAACCCTGATATCGGGGAGGTAGATAAGCTTGTGGTTGAGGAGACCCTTGTCCACCCGATGGCATCTCTCTCACCTCCCCAGACTCATGTCTCTTTCCCCAAAAGTGAACCCTTGATCGATCCCAAGGTCATTCAACAGGCTAGTCAACAGATTACACATCCAAAGGACTGTGTTAAAATTGTAAAGAAACCTATAGGAAAGAGATTTAAGAGTAATATTGATATCAATTTTAAAAACAAAAGAGTTGGCAGGCTAATTTCTAGAAGACTTCGAAATAAGTCGAATTCTCATCTGAGTTCAATCAATATGATTGAAGTGCACGAAATATCAGACTCTGGAATTGAGAGATTCCTTGTAGAGGAAGACCCTTTGTCATTCGAGCCACACCTTGACTGACCCTATAACTTTGTCAATAATTTGCCTCCCTGTTTGAAAGACAATCCAGAGTTTCCTGGTGTCAAGTTTTGCAATAAATCTACTATCTATATGGAGAGCACTCTGATCCATGATCTTGTTTGTTCTGATGCAACCGCCACACAGTCAAAGTGTGAGGTCTTTTTATCATGGATTGAAAGATATTATATGGATATCCCATTTCTACAATCATGGGTTAAGGTTCTAAAAGAGAAGATCAATGTTTTAACAAACGAAAACCACAAGCTTGAATCTGTCCTCCAGGGGAAAGAAAAATGTATTAAAACCACAGGTCATGTGATATTTAAAAACATCGAGGCTGCTATAGCCATTGTAAACTCCAAGGCTTCATGATACGATTTGATTGCATAGTTATAGGTATGATCTCTTAGATTAATAGCATGTTTGTTTTCATTCTTAATTTAGATTATTTGGTTTGTTGGATAAGCTATATTTAATTATTAAATTAGTTTGTTTTATTCATTAAATAAAATGAGATTTCATTTACTATTATAACTAGCTACAGAATCGCAAGATTCTGTAGCCAGTTATATCAATTCGAATTATATAAATTAATGATAGAAAATGTATCTAAAATCTTTCTATTTTCCTTTTCTTTCAGGGTATTAGGGATCCATGATTTCAAAATTGATTTGAGGCACTCTTAAGACCTTCCAATCATATCTATGATCTATTTTGAATGAACAGAAATGAACTGTTGTTAGTTTTAGAGGATTTAATGAAATCAGGGTGGTTGCATCCCCCTTTATTTTTTAAACAAATTTGATCTCAAGAACAGAAACAATTATCTTTCCTGAGGCCTTTATAAACCTATCATTTTGTAAACAGTTCATCATCTTGGCCTGGGACTGGAGTATGGATAATTACACGCAGACTTGAATGAAACATATTACATATTACAGCTTTAGCTTTTGTGTATTCATGTTTTAGTTTAAGTTCTGTTTATTTCAATGTGATAATAGATGGTGATAGCCTTTGTCTTTATGATTTATTATAACTTGAGATAATTCGGTTTTTTTTCACATGATGTCCATATGTCATGTTTCAGATATAATACAGGGTGATCATTAATTCAATTCATTTTATGAGATTTATCTCTAATTTTCTGTTGAATGTTTAAATACAAGTTCTTACAAGGAGACTTATCTCATTGTAGTTACTTGTAAATCATAAGATCACTGTGATTGTATCCATTATATGTTCTATTATCAAAACTCAATCTCCAGCATATTGTTTCGCATTTATTCGGAGCAATCTTAAGATTTGTTGCAGGTTTACTTCTCGGATAAAGGTGGTTGGATATTCTCTATTGTACATACGTTGGATGCATTAATAGGTTAGTCTGTTATTTTATTTCGTTTGCTTGCTTATTATAGAAGTTTTTATATATAGAATGATTTCCATTATCTATATCTTTATGTTTAATTAAGTAGTTTAATATTTGATTTTATGAATGTATACATACAAGAAAACAAATAAAAAATAAATAGTATTTTCGCTTACTTTATTATTGTTGTTAAAAGAACCAATTTACATTTGATTTTTATGAGTTTAGATTAAAACTTGTGATTTGTATATATTGTATATATGATAAATATCACTATTATATAAATATTACTAAGATAAATTGTATAATCCATCCAAATAAAAATATATGAAATGAAAAAAAAAAAGAGAATAAAAAAATATTGGATGAAAACCTTCCAAAAGAATCTAGGATAGATCTAAGGGTGAAAAACTATAATGGAGGTAGTCTCATATATGAAGAATAAATAAATATCCTCATCATCAAAACTTCCCAAAATCTTGATGAGGCAAGGCATTAGTGAAAACCAGTAATCACACTTCTTCCTTCAGGACAAAAAAATCAATAAAATATTTTTTATGTACTAACATTTTTTTCATGCAAGTACCAGGAACTTCATTACCGCAACCATATGCATAGGAATAAAACAAATAGTTAGCAAAAAGAACACTCAATAAGGATAGTAAGAATTCACAACTTTCCCATCAATTTTCACAATTTTTCATCATTCATAAATAACATTTTCCATCATCTCCACATGATCATCCATATTTTTAATTTATATCATACATACCACTTCCCATACTCAACATGTTTTGTTTTACCCTTCATTTCAAATAAAAACAATCTCCAAGATTATTATATAGGATCAACCTACAAAATTCTACAGGATCAACCTAACAAGACCATCTCTACAAATAATGGAAGGAAATCAGAGTCAAAACCAACATCAACTATTCAATGATAAATATTGGAACTAGAATCACCTTCTCCAACCATTTTTTTCATCAGATACATCCTCGAGATAGAAAAAAATCAACTTCTACAGGATATTTTGTATCCTGTAGAAAATATTTAGCATGGAAGAAACGTATCTACATGATGCTCTGTATCGTGTAGAATGATTGGAGGTCGTGATATCCCAATACATTAAGAATATAATATCGATGAGGACATCAATAGAATATACATGTACCAGCGCAAATAAAACCACCTCCATCCACTTGCAACAAGTAAATTAATGTGCATGCAAAGGTAAGCAAAGGTAACATAATTATTTATTCTATTCACATTTAATTAAGCCTCATATATGTGTGTGTGTGTGTGTGTGTGTGTGTGTGTGTGTGTGTGTGTGTGTGTGTGTGTGTGCGCGCGCTTATTTCATATGATCAATCATTCATAAAGTCTATAAGGTGATGAAAACGAGGATGTTTATGTCTTGTCAGTGGGGGGTGGCATAATTCGTGCCAAAATTTGAATTGGCATGTGTAGATTGAATGGTGTAAGTGGAGGTTAATTGTGATGAGTTAAAAGCACAAATTAAGGAATTATGAAAACATTAATTCGACTATTGTGACAAGATAAAATTCCAATCTGAAATTTGGGGGCATAACTCAGAGTTAGAAAAATCGGAGCACCCACCATTTCAGATCTGACAAGAGAAGGAGTAATTTAAGTTGTGTGGAAGCAAAGGAAGGAAAAATCATAGGGAGATAAGGAAAGAAAGGCACTCATATAGAGAAGTTGAGGATTCTTGAATCACATAAATGCTATAGGTAGTTGTGAAACCCTAGAAAGAGGGAAAAAATTTCAATCTCAAGTAATTGTTGCATTTTCGTCAGTCATTATATATTCTTGACTCGTACTCATTTTCTAGAAGGTTTTATGGTTCCAGAACAACAAGAAATCGCATCTTGTAGAAAAATAAAATTTCACGCTCATAGTCCTGTAGAGCTCTTAAATTTGTTTTTCTCTTTTGAACCAACTCTCCTTGGTTAAATTCTCCTCAATATTGTCAAAATGCATATGTTCAATATACCTCTGGTCGAATCCTTTAAGCACCCAAGATTTTTTCTTCTGATTCTTTGAAAATGCATCCTATAGAATTTGCATAGTTTCTGTACCAGTTTCTACATGCTCTATTTCTACATGGATATCAGGAAAAAAATGTACCAACCAGAAAATTGTCAAGAAAAATCCTGATTTTTCTTTTGTCCTTGTTGAATTTTTATCACCATATTTTCCTAAGAACCAGCTCAATTTTTCATCCTCTTTAAGAGATAGAGAAACTTGAACATTCTATAGGAAACTAGTAACAATATCCAACCTTTCTCTCTTCTCAGAATCTCAACTCATCATCCTTGAACACAACCATGGGTGATGGATTCAAAAGGAGAGAATCAATAGATCCTTCCAAGGTTTATGATAACCCTGAGATAGTAGAAAATTTTTAGAAATTTGAGTGGTTGGGATACTTTGAAATAATCATAGGGTTTGACGATGAGGTATCCATGGAGTTTGATCATAATTTTCAAAATACACAAGAACGAGAGTATGTGACCACAATAAGGGGGATAAAAATTAGGATCAATGAAGATTCCATAAACAAAGTTTGTAGTCTACCCTTAGGCATCCCTTGGGATAAATGAGAGAGGAAAGAATCCATCAATGCCAAGAAGGAATTGTTTCTCCCTAATGAGAAACCCGGTGAGGATAAAAATGGCATCAAAAAAGAAAGCCTTCTTCAACCATGGCCAGAGGTAGCTTGTCATGTCATCAAATATATCACATGTGAGGGAATGATGCGTGTATTTTTTTCTTACCATTTCAGACTATTGTGCCAGCTGAGGCACCTTCCAAATAAGGAACCCCACCAGAACCTAAGTATCCATTACTTCCTTATTCAATCACTAAAATATATGAGCCTAAAAGTATAGAGAGGAAAATAAATTTCTTAGCACATCATGGACTCATGAAGATCATAGTTTCATATGCTCTTAGGAGTTTTAAGCACATAATTATACAGGAATATTTCATAAACATGGAAAGCCAAGCATTTGAAGAAGTGCAGGAAAAAATGAGTGAGGAATAAAAGAAAAAGGGAGAAGAACCAAAGAGATTCACTAGGCCTAAAAATTCAAGACAACAAAAGAAAAAGAAAAAATAGAAGTTGGATGAAGAAGATAAGGAAATGGTCGATTCCTTGACTACTTTAGGGACCCCCAATGTCATCCCCTTGAAAATCACTAGTGTAGAATGGGTACAACCTAGAAGGAGGAGGTTCAATATAATCAGGAGTCAAAAGAAGGAAATCCTAGTGTCAACCACTCCACTCATCATCACATCCCAAGTGGAGGAGATCAAGGAATATCCTATTCCATAACAACAAAAAAGAAAAAAAAGGGAAGGAACCTCAATAAGAGATAATAATGAAAGAAGAAAGACCAATGGAACAAACCTATAAAAAAACAATTCATGTTGAAAAACTTCTTTATGCAACCTTTTTGGAACTAGAGCAAGACAATGTTGATGCTATCAAGTGGAAAAGGATGGTAGAATATAATAAAGGAAAGATGAAAGAGGAGGTTTATCAAGAGTTGGAGAAGCAACTCTAACGTATGCAAGAAAATTTTCAAATCATAACTATGCAAAAAGTAGGGTATATCCAAAAGCTGAAAGTAGAGAACCAAAAAATTCAACGTTGATTGAGTAAGGAAAGAAGAGATCTACATCAGAAGAGTGAATAGGTGGAGATTATGGAAGAAACAGTAAAAACAATAGCTAAAATATCTAAATAAATGTTGGAATGCAGGCCACCATCTAGAATATACACATTGTTCCTAAAAGAACAATGGCATGAAAATCAGATTACACACATAGCCAAGTTTGTGAATTTCAACCTTGATACACCAAAATATTTCCTAGATGCATACCATGGATGTAATATGGAGGAAAGAGTTAGACTATGTGAATTCTACCTATATAACCTCATACTTCTACACTCGTACGATTCAAATCTTAATCCATATGTGGGGGGTGTCCAATTCATGGCCTTTGCATCATGGCCAAGGCATGAGGAAATGAGGGAAGAAGAATTCAAAAAGTATAAGGAAGAAGAGAAAAAAACACCCTTATGGATTATAGCATAGTCTACCAAGCCTAAAGATGTTATAAACAACCATCATAACCTCTCTTTGGATAAGGATGTGACTCCAAGTTGGAAAACCAAACAAAGGAAGAGGAAGCAACAAAGGCCTACCACATGAGGTGGCACTATTTACCTCATGATTTTATAATCAGGGAACCTCATTCTCACAATAAATTGCATCTTTCCATCCTCAGGATACCCTGGTACAAAGAAACTTTGAGAAAAATGAAGACTAAATGGATTGGGCTAAGTTTGAGCCCTCCACTTCTTCTTCTTGTAGCACCTAAGGATAATCTCAATTAAAAAAAGGAAGAAACATAATGGACCAACATTGTGAATGATAAGGGATACCATGATCAACAAGATATCACCATATATGTGGCCTGGGATATGAGACAAAAATTCAATAGGAAACAATAGGGTGGTGAACAACAATAGATTGTTGAGCAACAACAAGGCATTGAACAACAACAGGGTACATAGAAACAAAAGTAGTAGTGATATCATAAAGAGAATTTTTTGTTGCACAAAGGGTGTGAAAAATTTCATCTCAGGGGTGATGATGAACCTCATTATTTTCCATTTTAAAGGCTCACCTTTGGCACATTTTTCCACCACAAAATGACTTAGTGTTTTCTTTTGACCGTATTTAATAGTTAGTCATGGGTATTTTGTATGTTTTTTAATTAATGTATGATTGAGGTGGATTTTTGTGTATAATATACCTTTTTCACTAATGTTTTTGGCAAAAGACATGTGTTCCACCAACCAGGTCGAAATGCAGGAGTCAAGGGTGCCAACCTCCTAGAAACAAGGGATTTTGTCTCCTCGAGTGAGTTGACAACTAAATATCAAGGGAAATTTTCTCTACCTACCTCCAAGAGTGATCCTTGTGCATTTATGACCACTTATGATCAGCAACAATTCACAAATACAGATGTAAAGGGATGATATCCCTCATTTACTCAGTTCTCTCCTCGATTTAGGTAGGGAGGTCAAACTCTCTAGTTATATATAGGCCTCTAGTCTAGGAGAGAGATATAGAGATAAGTTTCGAGAAGTATTGTGTGGAGATTTTGTGAAGACTTGTATTGAGAAATCAAAGCTTTCATGTTCCCTATGTATTACTAATATTTATGAAATAAAAATGGTTTTATTTTCAGTTTATTAAGCTTTCTTTTAGGCTCCTTGTGCTTCTTGGGTAGGGCCCATCTAAGAGGGATCAAGCACCCTACTATTGTTTCTGTAGTTTTCATACATATTAATTAGTTCCTAGATAGTATTGCGTTCTCTATTAAAGTTTGATATTGTTTTGCATGATTAATTTTCAGTTTTGTTAAGATTATGACTAACTGGCCAGTTGTAGCAGCATCCTCTAGGAATGTTTGATAACCTTTTGGAGCACTCTTAGGTGCCTACCAAAGATAAGAACCTTAGATTCATTTAATTTATATATAGTATAGCTTTTGCATGCTTTTAAATACTTGCACTACCTATTTAGACTCCATTTTTCTTCCTGTAGGAGTTTCCTATAGTAGTTTCCCGTAGAAACTATACAGTTCTTGTAGAACCACACAGTTCCTACAAAAATCTCTTATAGGTCAATTTTATATTTGTATTTTGAATTATCTTATTATTCTTTTCCTAAAATCACCCATAAACAATAAAAGGAAATTTAGATTGATATTGATCAAAGGGTTATCTTACTTTATTCATGCATTAGCGTAAATTTACTTCCTTTATTGTTTTATGTCATATTTTAGAGCTTTACTTCTATTACAGTTTTTTGTCATTGTTCATAGTGTATTCATCCTTTTTCCTTCAGTTTAAATTTCTTAATTTAGTACTCTTTAATGCAGTTAGAATAAGTTATTTTCATGCAATCTAGATTAGTTGTACTTTCAAATTGGTGTGTTTCCTTCAAGAAATTAGTTCAGAGATGTTTTATGTCACTTGATTTTCCTGCACATTTTCAACCTTTGATCAGTCTCAAACCTTTGTTATAGACAATTGCATACTGCATATATATTTCATATAACCTATTGAGTTTGTATAAACCCCGAGTTAAAAAGTAAATTCAGAGACCAAGGGCACAATAAATCATTGTTTCTATTCCTGGGACCATCATTCGTTCCCCAAGAGGTCCCTCTATTGGTTCTTCTATGGAAGTATGGACCTTTGGTTCTATTTCTTTATTATATTCCTCTAGAGTGGAAAAATTATATTCCTCAAAATTGCCTCTTGTTGGTACAACAAGAGGCAATGTTTCTAGTTTGTCACCCTCAATTTTGTTGACTATTGTGTCAATGAGAATGTCTAATTTCCCTTTGCCTCCTTACAGCCAAAGTGTTCTGGCATTTCCATTTCTACCTCTTTCATCTTGGGTGATTTTACTAGAGAAGTGCTCTCTATTATTTTTGGTGAAAGAGCAAAGGCCTCTTCCTTCTCCTCCTGTTTGGCTTGTGACGGGGCTTGTTCTTGTATAGGAAACTCCATTGGTTCTTGTGATTAAGTGGAGGCTTCCATCTCTTTGTCATGTGTGTATTCCACCAGGAGAGAAGTGATGCCTTTTTTTAGAGTGTCTTGGTCATGTTCTTGGGTGTCTAGATGAGTATCCTTGTTTGATTCTTGTGTGGTAGGGGAGGATTCATCTTCCTTTGTTTCCTAGTTTTCCTATTGTACTAGCTTTTGGGGCTTGGCAGTTCTTCGCTTCTTATGTTGAGTTGCAACCTCATGATTTGTCATTCATTTCTTCAACATGGGAGGAGGTATTTTTTTAAACCCTTGAATTCTCTTTGTTTCCGGTGTGTTGGCCATTCTTTCCACATCACTGTCATGGTCTACTTCCATCGGAGTTGTGGCATGGCAGACTTTTTCCCTGCCTTTTCTCTTGAGAGTTTTTTGTGGAGTTTTAGTTGTCGCTCCTTCTGTCTCTACATCCTCATTTTTGGGTGGAAGCGTTGTATAGATAGTTTATTGTGGGGATGAAAGTGCAATCATTGCTTGCTCGACTTCTTGAAGAGAAACAATTTCATTTTTGTTGAGGAGAATGTGTGGTTGCACTATAGTGTTCCAAGTGTGTCCCTCCTTCTATAGGGCATGGTTGAGAATTAATTTGATGAGGCCTTGATGAGATACATCCTCCCTAGGGTTCTTGTCCCTTTGAACCAACATTTCCATAGTTTGTAATGTCCTGAAAACAAAATATGGAATATTGATCATTCATCTATGGTGTAGATGGTCAAGCAGTGGATGTGTTGGACGTAAATGGTGCCATGGCATCCTTCACAAGTGAAGTAACATTGAACAAGTACAGTTGTGTCTTCCCATGTATGATGTAATGACCAACATTCGAAGCCTATTCCTTTCTTGACTAAATCTTCCCCTAGTTCAAGGAACTTCCTTGGAATTTCAGGGTGCAAAGTCCATTGGCTATACCATCTCTTGCTTGAGAGAGGGAGCCCTATGAATTCGACCAAATTATCCTCTGTGATCCCCACCTATGTTCCTACAACTATAGAGTGTTTTGTTGTGTATTTCATGGAGAACTTTAGCGCAATATCATCATTGTAGCCTTGTAATCATAACACATACTCCATCCATCCCACTCATCACAAGATTTCTCTTCCGTCATCATAAACCTCTAGCAGGATTGGTTTGGTTATATCTCAGTGAATTAATGACCCACCCATGGCTCATTTCCTTTGTTAACTCTGAATTTTCACATTTTATAGAGGTATGTGAGTTATGAGGTGGTAAGTTCATAATTGTAGAAATTATGGGTGGTGGTTATGATGGCAATGATGTTCTAATGTGGAAGTTTATAGAGGAATTATTAGAGACATGCCAATATAACATATTTATTCCAAATTCAGATAGAAACACATACCTAGAATAAMTTAACTTGAGTGGTGTACAAGTATGATGTGGATCAAGTCTTGAAGGTGGAGGATGTAGTCCCATCAACGCTTCTCACCAGAAATGTGGCATCAGTGTCATTGATTTTTTTGGTCAAAATTGTGAGGAAAACGGTGTTCAAAAATGTGAGAAKCAAGTGGAGTCACAACCATGGAATTTTTCATGACAAAGCTACAAAAGTTACAATGTATCTTTATTATGGGGATAYAGATTGTAGCATTGGTGATGGAGGGGGAAGGTGTGGGTGAAAAGTGAGAAAAATGGGTTGAAGCTGCGAGCATAGTTTTAGTGATGTGAGTCGTAGCAACAAAGATACAACACTCAAAGTGAAATGATTGAAACTTGTTTAGAGGGGGAAAATTCGTGACTCGAGAGTTGTAGCAACACATTTGCAGCACAGATAATGCATTATATGGTATGTTTTTCAGTCGCAACATCGATGGTGCAGGGAAAACAATGGAAAGTTTGGAAGATGGAGTGAGGTTGTAGTGGATTTGCAGTCATAAGAGTCACAACAATACGCCTGCAACAATGAAAATGGATTGATATTTGAGTGAAACAAAACTTATGAGTTGTGTGCAATGAAGGAAGAATGCAATGGAGTTGCAGCCGAGAGAATGAGAGAAGGGAAATTGGTAAACTTGTGGAAGGAATGGGAGTGGAGTAGTAGTCGAGGAAGGGAATTTTTGGAAATGAATAGGGAGGGATGAAAATAAAGTGACATCCCAAAGGGAACAGGACAAAGGGTATGACTGTAGTGGGGAATTTGCATATAAATATTATGATTGATTGAGCATGATAAGTGAATTCTCAGACTCAATAAATTTATGAGCATGATAAGTGACTTCTCAACCATGGTAAATATTATAGAAATAATATCCATTATTATATCTTTCCAAAAATCTCTCATTTTCCTAAAACAAACACTGAAAACTCAAGATATGAGCTCAGGAACTTCGCTGCACAAGAACCATTGATCTAGTTCGTGGGTAAATTTTGTCCCTTGATCTGATTCTGCCTCTCTTTGTCCCACATTTATTTCAGAAGGGGAAAAACTTGGTGTTTATAATTCTTATGCCGCCATTACCATTTATGTGTGAAATAAAGGAACTTATGAAATACTTAGTGTAGCTCTCGTGCCTTAGAAAAATTCATGCCATGGTAATATTTTGGTCACCCAATCATCGCCCAATCACTGTCCAGTCAACTTGTGAATGTTTGACATGTCACATTCAGTCACCACCAAGTCACCTACCATGTGTCTGAATATGGTATGTCCATGAAAAAGGGGAAGAAACTTAGGATAAGAAATAATGTTAAAAAAATAAATGAAGTGTTTGTGGAGTTAAGTGAATGTGGAGGTAAATGAGGTAGATGAGGAGATAAAACTTTTGTAAAAATGACTAAGTATGAGGAAGGGATGTGGTTTGTGGAATAGGGGCATGAGGGAAAAAGGTAATGGAGAAAAGGATTGCCCCACATCTGCATTCACATAATTGTCTAAGTATAAAAGTGAGTAAGAAAATAAGATAAGTGAGGGCATGAGGGAAAAAGGTAATGGAGAGGAGGGTTGTCCCAAATCCACATTTAAAGAATTGGCTAAGTATAAAAGTAAGTAAGAAAATAAAATAAGTGATAAGTGATAAGTCATGCAGGTAAGATTTCAAGGGATGGGTGAAGGAGGGTCTCCCATCTCCGCATTCAAAGATAAAAAATCAACTAAGTATAAGACTCAATAAAAACCAAGTGTAACACTTAGTAAAATGACTAAGTCATGAAGGGTGCAATTTGGGTAATGCAAAAGATAGAGGTGCAAATTGAGGGTCACGGGATTGCAGGTTGTAGGACACAACACATGGGGGGAAAAGGTAAATGAAGAGGAATGTTGTCCCGCATCCATAATGGAAGACTTAGTGTAAAAAAAAGTAAAACATTGTAAGTCATGAAAAATTACCAAGTGTTGGTGACATAAATTATGTAAGTATGAAAATGGAAAATGGAAATGAATTATGAAAATAATAATGAAAATGAATTATGAAAATAATAATGAAAATGAATTATGAAAATAATAATGAAAATGAATAAGTGAAAATAGAAAATGGAAATGAGTTATGAAAATGAATGTGGAAATGAATTATGAAAATGAATTAAGTGGATAATGAAAATGGAAATGGCTAACTGTGAAAAATAGTTAAATATGGAATGGTGTGGAATATTGGAAAAATGTCTAAGTATGGAGATGGAGAGGAGAGGGAATTACAAAATAATATAAGTGTTGGATGAGGTAAAAAGAGGGGGAAATGTATGTTTCAAAAGGACTAAGTGTTTCACATGATGGAAGAAGAGGGGAAGAGGGGCACACCACTTAGAATAAATTCCCCATCAATTCTTCAAAGCTCTTCTTGCAATCTCTTTGTTGTGAAGTTGGACAAAACTATGAGTATTTCGGGAATACACACTCGAATTTTGATTATGTAAAATGGAGGACAAAGATGAGACTAAGGGATGTATAATGAGCTAAAGAGAATACATATGTTACCCCTTCTTATATTATTTTCTTATCATTCCAAATAGTGGAAAATAAAGGTGATCAAAGTTTTTTATCAATGCTCATCTACTTACTATCCTCAAGGAAATGACCAGGTTGAATCTATGAATAAAACTATCGTCAAAATTTTAAAGATCATAAATGATAGACCTCGCCAATGGAACACATTACTCACTTATGCATTGTGGGAAGACCGAACCACTACTAAAACTAGTACTGACCATACCTCTTTTCAACTGTTATATGGTCAAGAAACAATAATTCATGTGGAGATTGAGTCAATGTCCCTTAGATTAGCAATTTAGGATGAAGAGATGAAATCTACATACATCCCTGAGAGGATTAATTCCCTGCTAGCACTAGAATAAAAAAGGAGATTTACTATTGAAAATCATAAGAAGAGGCAGAAATCTATCAAGAAATATTTTGACAAAGGAGAGAAATCAACTACTTTTGTAGCTGACGAAAAAGTTTTTCTTTGGGATTCTGTTCATGCTGACAAAGGTAAGCATACAAAATTTTAGAAGTTATGGTTGGGTCCTTATATAATCTATTTTGTTGTTGGTAACAATTCTTATTTGTCAAAAGATAGTGGTGGGAAATTGTTTTCATACATGACTAATGGTGCATATTTGAAACACTATGTCAAACTTGGATGATTTCTTTTATTTCAGTGTTTCTTGTACATAATTTTGATTTTTTTCTTGTATAGTTTTGTTAACTTTTATCTGTTGATACTGAGAGGGGGGTGAATCAGTATCAAGTACAATTTAAAACATTTTTCAACTTGTACTTAAACCATTCAACTTTATCCAAAGAGAAATGAACAATAGTATAAGAGTTACACCAATACACCACAATACACCATGCACAATATATGAGAAATAATCAATAGTTATTGTTCAAGATAAGTAATGACTTCCAAAGGTAGCTACAGCTTCCAAATGTAAAGGGATGGATAAGCCTCCAAGAGGAAGATACAATCCTCCAATATCAAGAGAGATTTGAACTCCATCCTTGCCCCTTCCTTCCACCCAAGAATATATGAGAGATAATAAAACTTTAATTTAAATCATCACCATCAACCAATCATCACATAAAACCTGATAATGCTTTCTGAGACTTCTTCAATTTCTGCAATTCTTCAATTCTTGGAGTAATCTAATCTTGTAGATAATATTACTCAATGTATTCTCTGAAACTCCTCCAATTTTCACTCCTTGAATGCTCCCCAAAAGGAGGTTATAGAAAGAATGGTAGACTTTATTCAACTCTGGTCTATTCAGGAGAGTGAACTTGCACATAATTAACCACGCTCAATATTTAACATATGATTCTGAACCTTATACACAAGAAAATATAGTCCATACTCTTTCCAATGAAATTTGTCCCACTTCATTTGGATTCTCTATGAAGAAGTTATGGCGGTTTTACCTGGAACACCTGTTTATTGACTAGCTTCAGGACTGGTCACAATCCCTATCTTCCACAGACTGTATCTCCATAATTATAGTGAATCAAGAGTTTAACTTTTTTCCAGAGGTACATTGATATGTTTTATCAATACCATAGCGATTTCACCATCTGAATCGTTCTAGAAAAAAATTTATAGAAAAAATGGTAAGATGACCTGAAAATAACATACCTTAGAACACATCACCAAAAGACTTCATCCTCCCTTGAAATCAGGCCTTCTTTTCTTCTTATTTCCTCTGAAATTCGACTTGTATCAAATTAATGTATAATGTTGTTTATTTATACCATTTATTTCACTTTCTTTTAACATTTGGGGCCGACCTGACACTTTCTTATTTTGTAATGCTTTTCTTTAATTATCTTAATGGCCTACATGTACTTCCTTCTTCAATTCACTTTGTCATCTTCAAAAATTCATTGCTCCTCAACCATGAAGATCCATGGGACATGCCACATACCACTGGAAACAACATGATGTATACTATCCATCCATGGGTGTTGTATCTGCATGTTCATTTTCCTTCATGTCCAAATACCTTCATCAATCTTGCGGTCCAAAACCCATGACTAGGGTTGACATCAATGACAACAACCAATCTTCCAACATTATCTTTCTTTTCAGTTATTGAATTTCTTGTTTTGATTATGATTATGATTATGAGTCAAAATTGGATCAATCAAGTTGCTTGTCTAGTCATTTAATTGCAATTTTTTTATTATTTTATTCTGAAAGAAAATAAACAATCGAGTTAAATGAATGATTTTTAGTCTGCAACACTACTTATGTAGTTTTTGTTGAACCTGACAGATTGTCTTGGTAAGACTTGATGATTATAGCATATTCCCTCTTCTTCTTTCCCATTCCATCCTTCATAAGTGCTCATTCAAGATCATATTAGAAAATTTATACAAAATTAATTAGGAAGAAAAAATTACCAACAAACTTGATTTTAAGTTTTAAAGAAAACACCAAACAATTATGAGTTCTAGTCAATCAGAAAATTGACTACCTCATGGAGTCACCAGATGTTGACTCAAAATATTGTCTCTTCATATAAGAGCTTGCAAAGGATTGCAAGGCCTATTTATTTATACTATGATATATAATTAGTAGGTGAGGTCCCCTATAAAAAAAAATCATGGATGTTTATTTTCAATCATTTCCCTTAGAATATATACATAATTGCTTCAATGATGTGATGATAAAGGTTCAAAATCTATGATTATTCTTGGCATGGGTGATACATTTCATTTTAATGAAGTTATGGTTTCTTCTAATTTTTAGTTTGATGGCATAGAACTCATGAAAAAATAATTCTATGGGGCCTACACTATTCTTGGTTGCATATACAAAAGGGTTAGAATCATTCCTACTCCTGGAAATGAAACATAAGGTTGGAAATAACAAATTAATTTTTATATTTCATATACATTGTATATTTTTCTCATACATATACGATATCCTTGTTATAAAGATATGGTTTATTATAACATGTTTAACAGTCACTTGGGTTTTTTTATCGCACAAGTTTTAGGTTGGGAGAAGCATGACCCAAACCACACTATGGCAACAACTAAGAGAACGTTTACCCATTGTCACTTTATATAGGTATTCACGTCACTTTAGAGATGAATAATCACCTCAAGGGTGGAATCTTAGGTAACCCTAGGATAAATGAGATGTAAAATGAAGTGATGATGAAGAATCCCCCTATAGGTCAATTATAGAAGGTATAAAGGGCTTGAAAAGAGTCTCCTAGATGGTGGAAGATGTACCACAATATAGAATATCTTCCAAGAAGTGATTGTACCTACCTGACACACAAGGAAAACAAAGATACAAGCCCAATAATATGTTGGACAAAAAGGTTAAGCATTTTTTCCTTAATTGTAGAAATAAACAATGGTATATATCAGGAACAAAATATAATAAGAGATGCAAATAAAGTTGTTAAAAGTCTAGTTAAAGATGCAAGAGACAAGCTAGCAATGACAAGTTTAACTAAAGTATTAATGCATAAAACTTTAGCAACAAGATAAGTTTGTTAGAAACTAGTATTACAGAGATGTAATTGCAGCTTTATGTCTATAGCAAACAAGTTGTTATAGCATAGATATCAACCACCAAAAATTTCCAACAATCCACCCAAAAAGTGCGTTGAGACTAGTAGAGGATAGGGGAAAACTTTTAGCAACTTCCAACGGTTGGTTTGTGAGTTGTTAAAATATTTTTGTTAGGGTTTATGCATCCCTAATGGTTGTAGATTAAATGTTATAAAAACAAAAAAATTATTTTCCTAAATAAGATACCCTTAGGGAACAAGATTTCTTATAACATGTAGAAAATAATCCAACTTGATTAAGATTGATATCTCACTAAATCACATTTACCAAGGAAAACAATTTAATTCTCCAATGCAAAAATTTCAGATTAGTTCCTTTAAAAATGGGTCAATGGAGTCTTAGAAGTGTGACCTAGATCAACAATATACCTAGGGGTGTAAGTCCTCTCACTCCCTAGGGTATTCCAATCAACCCAGGGTATATCTAGGAGGGTGTACACACTTGTACTTCTCCTAGCAAACCTTACCAAAAAATGACTTATAAACTTAAAAAATAATATGAAGCTTAATGGAGGGTGTATTAAACATAATCCTCCTAGGTTTAAACCAACGATGACCAAGAACAAGAAAATAAAGAAATAACAATGCATATTTTCCTTACCACGTCCAAGAGAGAGAGAGGGAGATCAAACCCTAATTCACCAAGCAACTTACCATCCAAGAGAAAGAACATAAGACTTCAATAGAGGAACACAACTTTAGCTCAATCATTCACCAAGAAAAATCACCAAGAATCATTTGTACAAGAGAGAGAGATAGCAAAAATTTCGAAGAGGGCACAAATTTCAGCCAATATCCTCTCACAAAAGGGAGAGTTATGTGAAAATGAGATACAGATGATATTTTTTTATAAAAAATGTTCTAAAAATAGTTTGTCCAAAAACTTTAGGGTAAAACACAAGATAAAGGGTCAACAACCCTTATCTTATTCAAAATATTATTATTTAATTCATATTTTTTCACATAAGTAAAACCCTAAAGTAGGAAATCACCCTTCTAGGGTGATGTTTTCGCACTTTTGCAAGTCATTGAAGTAGGAGATGGGTGATCTAGGCCTCCAAAGGCCATTTTTATTTGATCCAAGCCTCTTCTCAATGATCTATGTCTTCCTTCCTTCAAAATGTGCCAAGTGTCTTAAACAACCACCAAACCCTAACCCTAATATGATATCAATCCCTCAAGGGTGACATTTTGGCCTTCTTAGGAAAACCGTTTGGGTGGTAGGGGATAGGTTAGGTTCTCCATGACTTATTATAGGCCTCCAAAGGTATGTATTGATCATATAACATGTGGGCCCTAGTATCTAACCTTTGGTATTCAGACCCCATGGAATCCCAAGCTAGGCGTGTTCTTCCAAAAATTTCCATCACCTGGGTCCTTCAAACACAAATGGATACGCCCTCCAAGGATCTCAAGTCAAATGCATCACGATGAGTAAATAAAATCAACAAAAAATCCATCTAATCATGTACATCCAAACCACCTCATCAAAATAAACCAATTCTCAAAGACCCTATGCAATTGGCCAAGTTTAGGTATGGGAGGGTTGAAAAAATGAACTATTGAGTGAATTGTACCTCAATTTTAGGGGTGTTTCCTGAGGGGACCTCCTTCTAAGTCATGTGGATGATGTGTCATGGATAGGGGGAAGAAACTTTGGCATGACATTCATGACATACAATGGGTTGTAATGTATCATTTATGGTTTCTTTGTAGAGGGTATGTTGCACCTTCATTTTCAATGTGACCTTTTTCCAAGCCCATTTATTTCCTTTTATTCTTTTAAGATGCTTCCAGGTTGAAAACAAGGTGGGGCTTCAACCTAATCATGAAAAAAATTTCCCACCTTGACTCTACCCTGGTCACATCATGCTTTCCCAAGTTGAAAACATGTGTGGGGATTCTACCTAAGCAATAAAAACAATGCCCACACCTTCTCCATATTGGTTGGCATTTGTTATTAGTTATTCTTTATGGGTCCCATTAGTTTATTATGAGAGACATTTCATTTTCCTTAGGATCCCTGGGAGAGAATCTAGAAGGTTAATGATGGATTTTATCTTTTTCTAGCTACAAGCCTTTGGGCCTTCATCCCCTTCTTCCCATGAAATGAGGGGCATCCCCTTCTTGGGTCAATACACCCTAAAATACCAAAAGGTAAGGAGATGGAGGTGACAAAGTGTGGAAAGTGACAAGTAGAGACAGCCTCGTCAAGAGGACCTCCCAATATAAAATGTATCTGTAAGGGTGACCCACTTACTAGGGCACAATATCAACCACCAAAGTGAAACAGGGCAAAGAGCATAATGTCCAAGAAAACACTATATAATTAAAAGAAAAAATAGACATAACAAACTCAAATGCCTCAAATATTGAAATGACACTCAACATAATACTTGGATTGTACCTCATGGAGCAAGACCCAATGTCTTCTTAAAGTCATATGATGTGGTGGATATTGCCATGATGCACCTAGAGCTGTAGTGGTGAGGTGGGTCTCTGTCTGTGCAAGTGGACACTGGCGGTCAAGCTGTCTCTCAGCACTCCATGTCTGCAAACTATGGGCCTTGAAACATTATCTCTTTAGTTGTCCCTAGAAGTTGGGGATAACAGGTTCTATGTGATAAAAATTATTATTGCTATGGGATGGTATAAGTTTCAAAAGGTTTGAATTTGTTTAGATTAACAAAGGTGGCACATACATATGTTATCTTTAGTGAAATGTATGAGTTATCATATGGTTGGGTCCATATGGTACATGGAATTTTATTTATGTTATAAATGATTTCCCTATATTTTATGTGGGGAATCACTTGATTAGTTACATGAAGTGACAAAGAATGATTTTCTTGATTGATATGGTGTGTGGTTGTAAGCTCACTTGGAATTTATTTCAGCATGTGATTGGGTAATACAACATATGTGAATTACATGTGGATTATGGTATTGGAATTATGGTTTAATGAGAATTTTTATCGAGTGATGGAAGATGGACGTAGTGCATCCTTGTTGGCCATGCATTCAATATGATGAGACATGGGAATTCACTCCACAGCTATGCATCTATCACCTTTCTAGATTGAGGGTTTTAGAGGATCATTTCATTTTGTTTTGGGTTGTTGAGAGCACTTAATCTCCATTTGTTGAGAAACCCTTTCTCCTAGTGGTTTTGCAACTACTCTCATCCTTATACATTGGTGTTAAAGAACATTTTGGAAAGGTATGAGCTCACAGAGTATTCCACATATCTTGCAAGACATTTGTCCCTTTAATGATTAAATGTTGGATTTGGTTAACATACTATGTGCATAAAAATATTTTGTTTTTCTCCTTTGTCATTACTTGAAGGAAAATGAAGAAAAATTATGGTTGCTTGATGAAAATCGATTGAATTCTTCCTTTCAATTTCCATATTTTCACTTTCCATTTTCTATCACTATTTGAGAAAGTTTTCAAGTGGAGAAATTATTTGGGTTTATTTTTGGTTTGCATGCATTGTGAACAAGGTTCGAAACTCGACTCTTTCTCAATGGTTATGAGTTTTGTGGTGGCTTTGGAATGAATCAAAAGGATCCATTTCATTTGGGTGAAAAACTAACATGGGTTTTGAACATGATTTAAATAAAACATGTTCTAGGAGAAGTTAGACTTGCCTTTAATTAAGCTAGGATATATTTTAGTCATCATTTTAAAATTTAAATGGGTCAAGCCCTTTTTTTGTTGGCCAGTTCGAACCCAAGTTTATGAGATAACGAATTGGTGAAATTCTTTGTAATTTCTATGATCAGTTTATTTGTTCAGGATGAGTATACATTCAACATTAATCTTGGGTACATTTTATTTTTAAATGAAGGGTTCAAACCTGTTTCTTTTCGAAGTTAGCAGGCTCAAACTCTTATCTATGAAATGAATTGTAGTTGAAGCCTCTTCCATCCGAGCTACTCTCCTCCTTTGCATAATTTCCTTGACCAAAGATAAGTTTTGGTAACGAAGTTTTTGTTTCAGTCAAGACACGCAGTTATTTCATGTGCATGTGATATGGGTATCATTATTTTGAGTTGATATAAGTGTTATGAATCATAACTAGAAAAAGTTTTGGTTGTTCATTTTTGAACTTGATTCTAATCATGTTTTGAACTTAATCAATGGAACATAATTACGCCGAAAAGGCGTATACCTATTGACAAGGGGCACATTTAATAGGTTTTTAGTGCTTAATCAGTTTTGTATGGACAAGATTAAATATTGATGGAATATTCTTAGTTGTCCCAATAAATCAATGGTTGTGATTTCAACCACTAACTTCCTCACTATTATAAAGACATCCGTTTACATGTTTATTTTTTAACTTTTACTTGATCATATTTAAAATTTACTATGGTGACTAGATGATTGCCACGTCTGAGTTATTAACAAAAATTAATATTTTATTACACAGTCGTTTTTTATAGCAACGTTTCGTTTTTTGGGCCAGCCAAAACTCATCAGCCACCAGTTTGAGGAAGGGTTCCCATTAACCCAATAAAGTGATGGACAGTGATGGACAACGGTGATGAACAACAATTCGAGTCACCATGGCTCTTCGTATATGGTGGATTGCCTGCAAAGCTCGGGCTCGGAATCGTGAAATTGCATTGAAATTCAACTCCGACATTTCAAATCCGACGATTTCTTCTCCAACGGGAAACCCAAACGTTTCTTCTCATTCAAATTTCGTTTGATTTGAGATCTCAGCCGCAGAATTGTGCATTCTGTTTAATTTGTTGAAACTTTTCGGTGTTCATCAGCCATGAATTTCGTGGTTGTGCTAGTTCATATCAACAAACAGATCTGCTTGGAATGATGAGTTTTCTAAAAGCCCAGTCTTGGGCATGCAAATAATATGGAATTAACAATATCATTTTTTGGGATCAATTACTTTTAGGGTGATCGTGAACAAAAGCTTGTAGGAATCATATTTTAATAGCATTTTATATCAATGTAAATGTTTGGTCACATGAAAACGATGAATATATATTATTCAAGTTGATTTGAAGTTATGACTGAATGGTTTGTATATATAATGGCTAAATTCAAGGTATTGTTATATAGCTTTCATTTTTTTCCCTCATACATATTATTTTGCATAAACTATATTTCCCACAATTAAAAAAGCATATACTTAAGATCTTAACCTAATCCTACACTATTTTAATCTTTTTAGAATCAAAACATATTATTAAGGATAAAACCTATGGGGACTCAATACAACTACATATAACATATGTCAATCAAGTAAAGACAAAATGCCAAAGCCTTCTTTCTACAAGACAATCACCATGCAACCGTGGAAAACATGTATTTGTTTGTTCTGAATGAACTTTATAGAGCCATTCATAAAATCTCATTTTCCATTTGCTCATCATCGATATAATTAAAAGGATGAGACATGAATGAATTTCAAATTGACACCAAAAAAAAGGTAAACAAGATGATGAATGATGGGAAGAATTTGATGATTATCTATAACATGTATATATGAGTGGGAATGGTTTGAAAGTTGATTTTTTTTTTATGAATAAAATATACAGACATGGTTTTAAAGTTTAAATGTTGAGCCTTTTATCATGCATTATTTTCATATTATCACTTTTCACAAAAACATTTATCTTTTATCATATATCCTAACCATGAAAATCTTTTATTCCATACACTTCCTTGTTCACATTTTAATAAGAAATGGTTTGTATCTATGAAGAATTTTTCAGTTCAGATTTCATATTTTAAAGAAGATTTAGGTGTTTACAGAGCTGTGTTAATGTCCTTGTATTCATTTCCCTTTTATGTTGCATGGTTTTGTTACTCTCGTAGCCAAATTTAATCATGTTGATAAATTGTATTAGATGTTCTATATATTGTGTCTTGTACATTTACTAGTTTGGAAATGATGTATATAGATGAGATTTTTTCTTAGCAAAAGTTGTAATCTCTATGGAAACAAGGGAAATAGAGGTAGAGGGACTAGTGCATTTTTTCAGAGAGGTTTAAATAAGAGGATGAGATTTTCCATCCACTTTGATGAAAATTCCAAGGAATTTAATCAGTTAGTCCAAACAAGTTACTTAAACCTCACGAGACACCCAACCTTCCATCCCCCTGAGCCAAAATTCAAACCTCCTCTTTATCCTAATAATATTTATCCACGTATGATTATAGTAGGCATCCTTGATCAACCTCATATGCAACCACAACCTTCAATCAATCATGGTTGAAATAATGCACCTGTTAATCCTTACTCTGGTGTTTTTTAATGTCCTACCATGTCACTTTCATTCCCTCCTCCACCACCTTTATTACCAATACATCATGTTGCTTGAATTTATTCACATGTGCATTCCCCACAACTCCCAAAGAATTATAAATCCCTTGATATTGAGCTAGAACCGAGTAGGGAAAGTGACCTTGTATATCAGTCAATTTACACTCTTCAAACAAATATCCCTACGCCTTCAAATCCTTGCCACTTAAAGTTGAATATGGTGTGAGGAAAATCACTTTCGATGACATCCACCCAGAAATATCAAAGAGTGAAACATGTTGATGCAGATTTGATCAAACATAGAGCATCTTTGTGAGAGAGAAGCAGACAGAGGGTGTCTTCTTCCAACAAGAAATATTATTTTTTACTCTATTTTATTTTCACGATGACATCGGTTTGACTTTGAGGCATATATATTTTTGGACAACTCATATTATTATTATTATTATTATTATTATTGAGAAACTTGTATCATGCTTTTAAAGTTTTGGGAGATACAAGTGTTATTATTATGGGGCATGATTATTTCAGTTGTCAATGATATATATATATATATATAATGTGTGTATATAATTACGAAGGAATAAGGGAAATGATTGAAAAATAGAACAAATAAAGATATGCAAAAGGGCCCCACCTATTAGTTATTAAATAAATTTGTTTAACTTTAGTAATTAAAGGTAGTTGAACTATTTGAAAACTACCTTTTGGAGAATAAAAAGAAGAAAGGAAGGACAAGGAGGACATGAGAAATTAGAGACAGATATTTCTAATAAGGTTTTCTCTTGTTTCAAGTGATATTTCTAATATTCTTTCTTTCATTTTTTGAGTTTCATGAGAGTTAAGTCATGTTGTTGATAGCAGGATTACTCTAAAGGTGGAAAAGAACAAAGGACTGGGAAGCATAGAATTTTCATATGCTTCAGAAGGTCATTCATTTATCTTGGCAATATATTTAGTTCGATTAGAATTTCTGAATTCATTTCCAGTTATGATTAAGGCTATTTTGTAGAGTCAAGAATTGATGAGCTTGTATCTTGGATTGATCCCGTTTATTTTTTCTTGGAATTTTCTTTCAGACACTAGTTTTCTTTTTATGATTACAAATACCATCCTCGACTTCTAAGTTTGATTATGGTCCAAATCCTCGTAGGAATTTGTAAATAAGAACTTGGTTGTAACTCAAAAAAGTTATCAATAAAAATGATTTTTGGTTTCTTCTCAATTTGAGACTTATGGTTTACTAATTTTTAAATGTATATCTTATTGTAGTTTTTCATTTAAAAAATGCATTTATAAACATTTGTTCTTTTAAATTTTATTTTATAAAAACATACTATTTGATAATAGCATCATGCCTAAGAACATATTTCTTGAGGGATGATTGATAATTTTTTATCAGGCTATAAACCTAGGACAACATTCCCACCTATCTAATCTATCATAATGATATTTGAAAACTCTTGAGTGAGGACATTACCATTCCTCGCCTGAACATAACCTAATTAATAAAGTATTTTTCAATGTGCCTAATTCTAACAACAATTATTATATGCACATTCTCTTCTAGAGTTAGAGGTACAAGAAAACATATTTGGTTCCTATATGAGAACTAGAGATATGGAGGATTCCCAAGGGTATTATAGCCATGAACATGAAATCATAGGGCTACATGTCAACATGGGAAATGTTGGGAGAAATTTCAATGGAAGAAGAAGCAAGGTGGACCTTGTGGAGCTGGATGAAACCATGAGAATCCTACAGAGAAAAGTGTCGAGCTATATGGAAGATAATTCAAGGATGATGAAATCTTAAGAGGATTTTCTATAGAGTCTAAATATGTTGCATAGACAAGTCAACTAGGATTCTGGATCTAGGAAAGCAACTAGTGTTAGGAAAGTGGAAGCATGTAAATGCCATAGTATAAAGGAAGATCATATGGATGACATGAATTCAAGGAGTGTCAGAAAAAATCATCAATTTCCAGAGAAATCGACTAGAAGAGCTCATGCATATTCATGGCCAAAAAGAAGCCCAAGTGTGTCCCCTGTCATAAGTCAGAGGAGAAGACTTGAGTTAGATATTTTGCAAGGTGAACTCAATAAAATATAGCCACTAAATTGTAATGGATATAATATAAAGTGAGAAGAGGATGAATCCTATTTGTTGCAAGTTCTAAAATATTTATGGTTGTATGATTACCCATCAAATGTAGAAACCATAATTTCCACATACCACCTTCAAGGAAAATCATCGATGTGGTGGGATAAACTTAAGTAGGTTAAGCACCTTGATGAGAAGAATGTCTCATGGAGATAATTCAAGGGATATTTTAGGAAAGAAGAGTCTTAGGAAACGATGCCAGAATTCTGTAGCCCATATGGAAGAGGCATCCAAAGATAAAATTTCAAGTTTTAAAGACCATCTAGTCTTGAAATAGTTTGAGGATGTATTTGGGGATATTCCAAAGTTTCCACTAAAGATAGACATTGATTTCTCCATTGATTTGGTGCTAGGAGTATCACCAGTTTCCAAAACTCCTTATACGATGGGCATGCCTAAGTTGAAGGAGTTGCAGATGTAGCTTGAAGAATTTTTAAATAAGGGGTATATATGCCCAAGTGTGTCATATTGGGGTGACCTGGTTCATTTTTTGAAGGATAATGTGGTAACCTTAAGAATATTCATTGATTTCAGATAGTTGAATAAAGTTACCATAAAGAAAAAATACCCCTTGTCAAGGATTGATGATGTATTTGATCAGTTGAAAAGTGGAAGAATATTTTACAAGATTGGACTTGAGGTCAAGATATCATCAAGTGAGAATAAAAGAAGAAGATATCAGCAAGACAAGATTCAAAACAAGATATGGAAATTATGAGTTTGTGGTAGTGTCGTTTGAGTTATCAAATGCACCAGCTATCTTCATGTATCCATTGAATGGAGTGTTTAGATAATATTTGGACAAGTTTTTAATTGTTTTCTTAGACGATATTATCATCTACTCTAATTTAGCAGAGGAACGTGAGAAATATTTAAGGATGGTGTTACAAGTTTTGAGAGATCATCAATTGTACGCCAAGTTAAGTAAGTTCATCTTCTATCAAAGGAATATTCATTACTCAGGTCATATTATTTCAGTAGATGGGATAACAATTTATATTGAGAAGAAAGAGGCCATTAGAGGATGGTTAATTCCAATAAATGTTACAGAAGTCAAATCATTTATGGGACTTGTAGGATAATGCTTAAGATTTATAAAAGGATTTTCAAAGATTGCAATCCCAATTACTTCTTTGTAAAAGAAAGCTAAAAAAATTGAATGAACTTATGAATGTGAAGAAAGATTTCAATAGTTGAAGAATATTTTGATAAATTCACCAATATTGAAGATTGTAGACCCAAATGAATATTTTTTTGTATGCATTGTTGTGTAAAAGATAGGGTTTTATGGATTCCTCACGCAAAACGAACATGTGGTATGCTATGAGTCAAGAAAATTGAAATAACTTGAGAGGGATTATGCCACACATGATTTAGAGCCTGAAGCCACTATTCATGCATTAAAAATGTGGAGACATCATCTTATAGGGGGGGATTTGAATGAAGAATAGACCATTGGGGTCTAAAACATTTGTTTGGAAAATCAACACTATATTCCAAGCAAACTAGATGGTTGGAATTCATCAGTGAACATGACTTTGATATAAAACATATTAATGGAAAGGAAAATAAAGTGGTCGATGCACTCAACAGGAGAGCGCATGAGATGCATGATGCAACCATTAGCATGTATAGGTATGATTTAAAAGACAAAATTTTGGAGGTTGTAAATTCATATCAACATTATTTGAAAATAAAAGAAACATTATAGTAAGGTGATTTCCAACAAAAATTTAAATTTTTTGAGCCGAAAGAGAATGTATTCCTCATGTACAGAGGTAAAGTATATTTGTCAAACTCCATAGAGTTGTAAAATATAGTTTAGAAAGAAATTCACAATGTGCCATATGTTGGGCACCCATGATATAAGAAGTCAATTTCAAAAGTAAGAATTCAATACTTTTGGCCAGGAATGAAGAAAGAGGTGGATATTTACATATCTATATGCCTATAATGCTTAAAGGTGAAGGTCGAGCATAGACATCCAACTAGGATACTACAACCATTTCTCATTCCTAAGTGGAAATTGGAAGTTTTTATAGTTTATTTTATTACTAAGTTACCTAGAAAAATGAAGTAGGATGATTCAATCATGGTAGTGGTGGATAAATTAACTAAGGATGCACATTTTATTTTCGTGAAGACAACTAACAAGGAATCCAACATTGCATAAATTTATGTGAAAGAAATTGTCAGGCTACATGGAGTGCCCAAGGCAATTGTTTCAAATATAGATTCCAAGTTCACATCAAATTTATGAAAGGGGTTGTTCAAAGGATTTGGGAAAAATTCAAATTTCAGTACAACATATCACCTAGAGTTAGATGTGAAAATAGAGAGGAATAATAGGATTATTGAGGACATGCTAAGAATGTATGTAATGGACTAGCCATCCAAGTGGGAGGAATGTATCTATTTAGTCAAGAGTTTTATTATAATAAAGGGTACGAGGAATCATCGAAAATGATCTTTTTTGAATCCTTTTATAGAAGGAAATGAAACACACTAGTAAGTTTGGATAACACAACAAACAGAGCAGATGTTGGGCCAGATTTGCTAAAGAAAATGGAAAAATATATGATAAATATTAGACATGATTTTAAAGTTTCCTAGGATAGGAAAAAGAGTTATGAAGAGATGAACAAGACCTACAAAGATTTAAAAATGGTTGAGCATGTGTTATTAAAAGTAAATTCAAAAATAAGTTCACTAATATTGGGAAACTACCCAAAGTTGGTAGTGAGATATTGCGGGTAGGATTTTGAAGTCTTGAAGAAGATAGGCCTAGTTGAATGCATGATATTATCTCCTGCATCCATCAGAGTTCACAATGTTTTTCATGTGTCATTATTAAAGAAATATGTGCATTACTCTCACCACGCAATTGATTGGACTATGATCTAGATGGAACATGAAGGAGGCTTTCGGGTGTAACTAGTGCACATCCTAGACTAGAAGGTCAAAGTGCTCAAGAACAAAGCTATTGGCTCAGTGTAGGTATAATGAACTTTATATTATCTTGAAGACGCTATGTGGGAGAACTAAGAGACCAAGCGGAAGGAGTACCCAAAATGTTTTGTCAATTTTGAAGAAAGAATAATATAAGAATGCAAGACTCCATTTTGGGCAGCTAGAGAGTTCCCAAAACCACATCTCAAAGCTTTTCTAACCAACCTTCAAGGGAGAGAAGAGTGTTGTAGCTTGATGGAAACAATGGTGGATATGTTAGCAGTTGTTGGGATTTGTTGAAGGATAAAGAAGCAATTTTTCAATCTTGTAGAAGAGGAAGGTTTTTAGGCCTATAGAGTGAACTCCCTCTGTGAGAGATTTCATTGGAGAAAAAATCTTTTTGTTGGTAGTTTTCCTAGTAGTTAACATCCCTGGAATCTCTAGTAGACAAATTCATGGCCAATTGATGTTAGAGATCCTAATAAAAGAATGGTATATCCCTAATAGTAATGTATTAATTAATTATTAATGTAATAATGTCTATTAATGTATTAGTATATTATTAATTAATTTATTATTTAATTAAATATTAATATATTAAATAATTAATAATTTATTAAAAATATATTAATTAATATTGTTAAAGTATTAATACATTAATAAAGTAATACATTAATAGATTAATAAAGTACTACATTAATGTATTATTTTAATGTAATGTATTAATATATATAAATTAATGGTCTATCAATATATTGTATTACATAAATGTAATATACAATAATAATATAAAAATGTTATGTATAGATGAAAGTAATCAATTTACATTGTGATATATCGATTAATTTACATTTTAATGAGATGAAAAATTTCATATAAAATAATGGTATAGCATAAGGCACTGATTGTAGAGAAGGGGGTACATTCTTTTTGTTGAGAAAGTTTAGAAGAAGAGACCGGAAAGAATTGAAATAGCCATAGGAAAAATTAGTGGGTTGTGGGAAAAATGAGTTGTGAGTGGACTATGGAGAGACACCCGATTTTTTGGATTCATAGCCCCAACTCGAAGGTGGTTTGATGTTGATATTTGAAGAAAAAAATCTACGGTTAAAAGAAATGTACATCTTTTATGGCTGATTGCACATCTTTTGATAAAAAAATAAGTATTTTATCTCTTTTTTATGTTCTTATTTATAGAATTTGATTATTGTACATAAACTATGTTATTGAGTGAATTATGTGTTGTTAATCATAAATTTAAAAACATTATGAAATTTTTGCTAAAATTCATAAAAACATTATGAAATTTTGGCTAAAATTCATAATGTCTTTAAACCCATGATTAAATCCTCAATGCATTGCCTTTCTTCGTGGGATTTATCTACTCTATATTTACTTTGACTTTAAGCCATTGTGTGCAGATGTGTGAATGTTAATTTAGTTTCATTCATATCTTAAATTATTGTTGTTAAATGTATGGACGTTTTGAATGAGATGTAGTATTAATTTAATGGTATCGTAGCGAGGGAATTCTATGTACCTAGCACTTCAAATAACTCAATATTGAATCTTTCTTTCAAATAACTCAATATTGAATCTTTCTCCATTTTCTCTTAGATAACAAAGTTTTTGGTTTTTGAAATGTTTCATGTGCTATCTATAGCGTCTACAAGTTTGAACTAGCTTTGGAATGGCTGTTTTTTTTTCTTTTGATTCGTCATGTCATATTGTTGTTCAATTTTAAAGAAATAACCCCATGTCCTTGTCCTTTGAACCCAATTCATATTCTTCATCACCTAGTTGGGGGTTATAATACACCTCTCGTCCATGTCCTTTGAACCCAAGTTATCTTCTTCATCCCTTAGTTGGAGGTTATGTCATGCATGTATTTTGATCTATCTTTTTGAATTATATTTTTGAAATTTTAAGAAAAAAGATATAGTCACTTGCTTATGGCTTCTGTTTTTTTTCTCAACATCCCTAAATTCACGATTGCTTTGATGGAATGAGACTTAGAGTATAGAGAGTTAGATAACGACGATGGTTGTGTATGTATGAAATTTTAATTTCTTTCTAGGATGTATGGGATGTTTTGGGGATGTATTGGATCTCATTAGCAATCTCCATTGGATGCAAATCTTCCTGGATGTACTTAACTTGGTTCTCGAAATTATAGAAAATTACAAGCTATTTGTAATAGAAGTCCCTAAGCCTTGTGTTTGTTGTTATTCTTAACAATGTTGAAATTGATGCCTAATCATATTTCTTGAATAACCAATTGAATGGTAAATTACATCTCTGAAATAGTTTACTATAGTTTATGTGGAGAAAAAGAGTTTTCTCAATGATCATGTCCCTTTCTTTCCTAAGTTTGTGTTTGGGTATATGTCTATTCTCTAATAACACGTGCAAATTCTCAAATGATGTTTTGGAATAACAAGTAACATCCTTGTTAATGAATTCTTGATAACCTTGAATGAATTTTATTGGATGGTGTTGACAAGTCCATTATTCTCTTTGTACTAGGGAGTATATAAATGAAGTTGAATCCCCTAGTCATAGAACCTCTTTTCAAAACATTTCATAGTGTTTTATATCTCTTTGTGTACAGTATAGTCATAGGAAAGAGTGGAGTTCATTTGCTTATGATATATTAATTATACTCAAGTAATTGACAATAGATATACCACTCTTGGTTGACTTAATTGTAAATGTGTTTAAGAAGCTAACATAATTGTCATGGGGTATGGTTGGTGCATGCTTTTGTTGGCATTACTTCTTTCTTCATGCTTTCATTCCTTCTATTAAGTTTTATTTGTTCAACATTTTTTCTTACATCATTGCTATTGTCATAGATGAAATTGTTTGGTCATGGTTTAATAGTCACCAATGCCTCTCATGGTTTAGTAGTAAAGAGAGAACACCATAAAATTTGATAGTAAGAAAATAAAAAATCAGTTTTCCATAAATTTCTAGCCATCAAATATGTCTAAAATCCAAACAATAAGGCATATGAGACTTAACCTCTCTCTTACTCGTATGCATTAATTCATGGATAAATTTCTTTTCCACATGCTTGAAATTATTTTTTTATGACTAAGATGCATCCAAGTAGCTTCCTTACACAATGGGGCATCTATCTAAACCAAAAATCAACTTAGATTCAATAATGAAAAAATGTTTCATTAATATTTACTTTAAATTACCACTACAAAATCTTAAAATTACTTGTACATATTACTAGAAACAACCACTTTATAAAAGTGGTTATATACCTGATCAACGTCATTTTCCATCTTTTCACACTAACGGTGTTGATCCAGGTATATCAACCACTTTTATAAAGTGGTTGTTGTTAGTTGAAGGTCAACATGCCATGGGGACAACCATTAATGTATTAATACATATATAATTATAATGTATTAATTAATTATTAATGTAATAATGTATATTAATGTATTAATATATTTTACTTGTACATATTACTAGAAACAACCACTTTATAAAAGTGGTTATATACCTGATCAATGTCATTTTTCATCTTTCCACACTAACAGTGTTGATCCAAATATATCAACCACTTTTATAAAGTGGTTGTTGTTAGTTGAAGGCCAACATATCATGGGGACAACCATTAATATATATATATATATATATATATATATATATATATATATATATATATATATATATATATATATATATATATAT
>JASDQU010101244.1:37014-68781 GCA_032191745.1 Picea mariana | reverse complement strand
ATGTGTGATGGTTTGTTTTCTCCATTAACCTTCTTCCCAGTTCAATATGTCAAAAAGAGTAATAGTCCTCTCACTTGTATTCCAACCACAATTCCTCAACAATACTAATATGGATAAGCCATAATATGAAACACCAAAAAATATTATTTATGTATTTAAATTTAAGGCAGGACCTACATCATGTCATGCCACTATTCGCTTAGTAATTTATGAGGTTGAGTACAATTTATTTATAAAAAGAATGCTTTCCCTAATATGAAACTTGTGGTAATTTAAATTGAACCCATAACTCAATTATGCCTAAAATTTGTTGGGGTGGGAAAAATATTAGAGAAAATTAAAGGTGTGGTAATTTAAATTGAACGTATAACTCAACTATGGCTTGAGGTATAAATTTATGAAATATATGAGTTTGAGCTATAATTTTATTTATGTATTTACACTGAAGTGGGTTTCCCCAATATGAAATGTAAGTGGCAATGAGATAGAAGTATAACTTTTATTTATGTTTTTAAATGGCAAGACATAAAACTTGACATGAAATGCCACATGTAAAAAAAAATTTAAATGGTAGGACATGAAACTTGACATGAAATGCCATATGTAAAAAAGTAAATAGGTTAACGGATGTATTCATAAATGAAAGGAAGTTATGATCAATAAATATGACTCATTGATTTGGGAGGACTACCAAGAATATGCCAACATCTTCAATGTCTAGCCATTAGATTATGATTTAAGATTAAAAGATCATTAATTATACCCATTTCCATTTATCTTATATCATCTTCTTTAATAATCATTTTATTAAAATAAACTATTTTATCAATTTAAAAAATACTTAATAAAAAATTAAATATATAAAATTTAAAAAATTGTTAATAGAAAATTAAACATGTAAAACTTTTATATACTCATCCCACCATGCAAGTGATTCTACATTTAACATGTTACTCTTAATTTTTTAAGACATAAAAGAAAAGGTATTTTTAGAGGTTGTTGATTTACCTTTTCCATTCAATGGAAAATAGAGAAGGAAGGTGACCCTTCGCCTTAAAAGTCTCCATGAGATGGTGATGGAGTACGACGTGGGAGGTTTAAATGACGTTTGAATTTTGAATGTGAGACTTCTATGGGTTGCTAGTCAAAATTGTGTTTTTTTTAAATATCAAAACAAAACTCTGATATATTTAGTGACATATTTATTCTAGAAAAAATTAAACACAATAATCTTGAATTGAACTTTACAAGAGTAAATAGAAAACAATCTATAATATTGTATATTGTAGTAGTTTAAATGTTCTACTTTTTAGGGGTTTTTTTGCCATTTTTTCTGTTTGATTTTGTTAGAAATGTGGTGATGAATGGTTGGATCTACAGATTTGAGTGGTTAAGTTTGTATAATCCCAGTGCTCCAGGGGTTTTTCAACGCGCCCAATCCATTGATGCATTTAGAAAAGCAAGTTAAACAACAAAAAATAAAAAAATTGTCCAAATTTACATCGCTGGATTCCAACTAATTTCTACCAAAAAAACCCCAAAAAATAGAATGTTTAGCCAACACCTCATATATTTAGTGACATACTCAAAAAACCAAACACAATAATCATGAACTGAACTTAACAAGAGTAAATAAAAAACAACCTATAATAGAAAATTGCAAAATCACCATATCAACTATGACACCTGGGACTTCCAGGATAATCAGGACGCCGGAGATTTTGTAATTGAAGTGGCAACGCCTTGGGATTTTCAAGAAAGCTCGTGGAGCATTCAAGATGATTATATTGAGTTTCAATTATTCTCAAACGTGAAAGATGTCTCCTCTTCTTCTTCACATATATGTGATGAAGATGCCTCCTCCTCTTCTTCACAAAAGGCAAATGGTGATGATGAGCAACAATGTCATTTGTTGTTGAAGTGCAATATGTGCATCCCCGATGTAGGTATGAACAAATCCCTCCTCTTTACTATGTGCAACCATGCCTTTTGTGAGGACTATGTAAATAGTTTTGTGGACACTATAAAAAAGTGACCAGTTTTTACTTCTGGTTGTTTGACAGTTTTGGAGGAGAAGCATTGATCAGTCTATAAATAGAATAAATCACAATGTATAAATCCTGTATGGAATGAATCACAAAGTTAACACCTCTGTATCACGCTGTAGGGAAGGCATCTCTCCTTCAACGCTTTAATCAAAGCAAAGCACGCTTGCAGGTCCTGAAATTCGTCGAGCTTACAATGTGACTGTGAGGGATTGTCCTTAAATCCGTCGGGATTACCATGTGACAGTGAGGGATTTTCGAAACGTTGTCTTTTTTCATATATTTGGACCGTTCAATAGTCAACACGTTGCTCTCTCCAAACTGTAGATTTGGGTCATTTCATCTTAGACACGTGGCACAATTCAAGCCCTAGATCTAAACCATCCACTGTATAACACGCGACACTTTTCTGGCCATAGATTTGAGTCGTCGGATGTATGAAACATGGTCCTTTTTTGGCCATAAATATGGGTTAGTTAATCCTTGACACATGGTCTTAATCAGAGAACTCAGATTTAAAACCGAACTTGCCACGCGTCAACAATCGAACAGTGAGCCTGGCATACCATACAAAGAAAATGGTACGGATTTACACCTTCTAGATCCAACGGCTAAAGTTTCATGCATCCTACAGCCTGACATAAGACATGTGGCGCAAATACAACACAAGCTCTCTAAAGATTCGAGACCTGCAGAGAATGTTAATCTTTTTTCTTCTAGCGCTAATACAACACAAGCTCCCTGTACCTTATGTTTTCTTTCCACTAAATGGATTTTTGGATTTCATGAGCTCCCTGTAAGTTATGTTTTCTTTCCAGTGAATGGATTTTTGGGTTTTTCTTTTGTTTCAACATTGGAGCGAGAGTGCAAGGGATTTACACTCGTGAATATCTTCAAGAAATCCAAAGCGGAGTCCCTTATTTTACACGGAACTGACCAAAGCGGACTCCCAACCGAACCACACTGCGCCCAAAGTGAACTCCCAACCGAACCACAGTGTGCGTAGGTCCTTCCTATGCACCATAACTCTTAAGATTTAAATTACTAAATTAAAATCAATATTGATTTTAACTCTTAAATTTAAAAGAATTAACTCTTAAACTTTAAAATACTAAATTAAAATCAATATTGATTTTAATTTTTAAATTTAAAAGAATTAACTCTTAAACTTTAAAGTAATAAATGAAAATTAATATTGATTTTAACTATTAAATTTAAAAATATTAAACATGACCTTAATCTAACCATAATATTAAAAAATTGAATATCTCATATTATTTTTATTTTTATTTTCTATGTTTCAACAAACTTTAACCTACACACTACATTATTTTTATTTTTATTTTATTTTTCTGGCTAGCGACAAAACACTACATTCTTACTTGGGATGCTTTAAAAAAAAGGGGATAGTCGGGTCCGAGGTTATGCCATTTGTGTAGAGCGGAGGACGAAAACATTGAACACCTTTTCATAAACTGCCATTTCACAAAGATGGTCTGGGATACTTGCATGTCTTCTCTAAATCTTCATTTAGATTGGTCAAGTAGTACACTTGGCGGTGCGATGGAAAATTGGTATCAACACAAAGATACGCCTATGAAACTCTCGGTTATAATTTGTTGGTTCCTGTGGCTGGAACGCAACAATACTCTGTTTGAAGGGATTAAACCCTCTACCAGCAGAGTTAACCATAAAATTTTAACCAATCTCTCGTTCAATCCTGCAAAAATCAAGCAGCTTACTTTAAGATACAATCCGATTGAAAGGATTAATGGCTATACAATTTTCTTCTTTGATGGAGCATCCTCAAGCGAAGGAACTATTTGCGGGGTAGGGGGATCCATAAAAAGAGTTTATGATCTAGACATAAGGTGGTTTTTCAATTGCGGATCTGGAACTAAAATGAAGGCAGAGCTAGTTGGTGTGTGGGCTTCACTTTTTCTGGCAAATCTCTTGGATATTCGTCAGCTGTAGATGATGGGGGACTCCAAGGTTATTATCGAGTAGATGCAAAGAAAGGGAAATCTTTTAGCTACCAAAATTGAAGGCTGGAAACGCAGAGTCCAAACCTTAGAGAAAATTTTCCAAGAAGTTTTTTACCAGCATATATATAGAGAATCGAATGCAGAGGCAGATACACTGTCAAAAAAGCTCTAGTTTAACCTAAAGGGAGTCTGTTTTATTACACTTGGGATGGTGAAAGAAAAGGTCCCTCTACTACCTTAAACATTTTCTAATTTTTCTAAGGATGCCCCTCCGAAGGATTGACTGTTATACTATTTTTTTCTGAGTGATAGTCGTCTGCATAGCTGTTTGTGAACCAGTTTTTCATCATCGAATTGTGCTCCCCATTCTTATTGGGTGTCATTGCTTCTCATCATGGTTGGAAGGGACAATCATTGGTCTGATGTGTTACGTTTACTTTCCAGTTTAGCATGTTGTGTATGAACCTGTTTCATTACAGCCGAAATCGATGTCTATGTACTGTCAAAAAATTATTATTAATGATAATTTGGGCTACTTTTTATCTGTAAAAAAAAATCAAACATTAACCTTTTTTTTATTCATTGCTTTACCAATGCTCCAACCAATTTTACTTTTCAACAATTAAAAAAAAAATGAACTTCCTTTAGATTGTTATATCAACAATATCACACTTTTAAAGATTACCCCAAAAAACAAAAAAATGGTCTCATACGAAGACATATTTTAGAAACTAAAAATATGTTATAAAATTTAAAACTAAAACCAATTATCTTATGGTAAAGTAGCTTTTAAAAATAGATTAAGTCTTTTCTTAACCCTCAATGTGTTATGAAAAATAAAAATAATAAGTAGCAAAACTTCTATAGAGGAGAAAGCATTTTCAAAAATATAAATAACTTGTCCTAATATATAGAGTATAAATATGAATACATATAGTTTTTTTGAGAAGGAAAGAGTGAACCTTCAAATGGCTCTACATTTCTCAACATAACAAAAACATGATGATGATCAATTGTAATCTGTGAATCCCTGATGTAGGTTTAGACACATGTCCCCAAGGTATGCTTCCAACAGAATTCCACGCTCGGCCCTTCCTTTCGTTCACAGGATGCCACGTGTTCTCCTCTAAACACGTTGGCACTCTGCGTCATCACGACGTCACTTTCTCCTAGAATCGTTTAAACGAGATCCTACGTGGCATTTGAGTTGGTACCCAGGACACGTGTCCTTACCCGAATCTTCCACCTAGCTTGACACATGGCACTCCAGCCACATCACCTTTCATTCCCTCAAAGTGCCAAAACATCATAACATGTGGCACAGTCGCCACCTGACATGTGGACCACCCATGTGGGCTTGATGTGGCATGCACATCATCACTAAGAACTCGACACATCCTTCCAAGTGTTGACACTTGTACTCTGCGTATTGGATATTTCTTCTTGGGCCCTCTTCCATTTATGGTCACAATCATTTCTCAGAGCCTCCCATCGGAGTACCTTAACAAATGTTACTCCGATGACCTTACCTCCGACGAATGTTCGGGATCATTTCTTGGCCAATCACGGGTTGATGGCCACAATTGTCCCTCGGAGTAGTTTTACCACAACTACTCCAACGACCTACCTCCAGTGAATGGTTGGGATCTCTCAGCCCTTAGATCCAACGACTAAGGATAAAAATGAAGGCCTAAGGCCCATCTCACCTAACGAATCCCACGTTCAACCCACTGGCCAATCAACTACTGCCATGCGTTATCTTAATGGTACATAAATTTCCACGCTAACATCCCATGTTGGCATGATGTAAACATAATTTTTGACTCTTGCTCGTGATGGATCGTCATAGATCTAACAACTGAGGTTTCTTCTCGAACTCTACCCGATCTACAGACAATATTACCACTTGGAGTCTTCCCATAGGAGTATCATTACTACGACTACTTTGAACGTTGGAATTTGACGCCATATATTGATATGGATCCATCGACCATATCTCCCCTAAACCCTTCTCTGATGGATACAATTGCTGACAACAACTTGGATACTCGACAACTACTTGTATATGAGGACTCTGATCAATGGCTAGGATATTTTGATCCACCTCTGATGAATCCAATGGTCAACAATGACCTTGATTCTTGGAAATCCCTGAAATGAAAAGCACTCCAATCAATGACCATTATTGATTCGTTGTGCCGAGATTGACGATTGAGATTCCTTCTGAGAAAGACACTGAATTTCATGGGTTTATCAGTCCGCTTTTGGACTTAGCGAATTTGGATTTTACTCTAAGGAATTCCTAAGGTTTATCAGGCCATATTGAGTCTATAAAACCTGCCTAAACTCACTAAGGATTTTCCCTTCAATGTGTAAAAGAGAATTACGCCCATCGCACTGTCCATACTTGGACAAGAGAAATTCTAGCCCGTACTCGCTAAGCTAGACTTTTCTTTCCACTAGCTATGCTACTAGCTGATACAAGGAAATCTCTACATGTGAACAGAAAAATAAAGAACACCAGCTACCATATCCCCAAGTATAATTATTTATGTTCTCATTTTACTTATTTAAATGCATTGCCTATGTACAGGAGTCATGCAAAGCACTACAAGATACTCATATAGCATATTCATGGATATCCATCACAATAATGTATAATTATTGTTTACTTATAGAAACTATAGTAACAAAAAGGCTTATACAACACATAATACTAGCATGTAAACATAATTGTAGCCCCGTGCAATTAGAACAACAACATATTGAAATGTGAATTGCACAGTAAATAACCAACACATGATTAAATATATATGTCTTCATTCAAAGATTAAATTGCACAAACACATGGTAGACACTTATCTGATACAAATGACCACCAACTACATGAAGACCTCCAACTTTCCTCTCATTCTTAGACTCTGATGCCCACAAATGACAAAAGGTCACCCCTGAGCTGGGGATTAAACTCCACTTGGGCTGGGAAATCCTATCTAAGTAAGGTCTCTCATCATCAACAATGTTTTAGTTTAGGTGCCAAGTTTAACATCCAGTCTACAGTCTCTAATTTCCCCACATGCTTGTCCCACCCAAGAAGTGTGCTTCTTCAGTAGCCCCACTTCCCTTCTAGGCTTAAACAACAAGTTGGACAGGAAGTTTCGAAGTTTTGTAACTGCAGCTTGACACCTTTGGGAATAAAATTCCATGCAATTCTCTCACCTGGAGAGAATGCACACAGGCTTGGCAACCCAATTCTTCAGATTAATTCCCAGCAAACCCCACTTCAAGCATCCTTAAGAAAAATGGAGTTAACAACAACCTTGTACAACAACAAAATCAGGGATATGGTATGAATGATGGAGAGCAGAACAACAAGATGGAATGAATGAATGGAATGGAGAAAATGCACTAATTTTTTATATTTTTTTTGCATGCTCATGGAGTGTCACTTGTCACTTCTTCAAGCTCCCTTTTGAACCACTTAGGGATTTGTTCCCCTTTCCAAATACTTAGGACAAAAATCATGTCCTTGCCTTTTTTCCTTTGCTAGAAATATTTTATTAATATTTCTTTGGTTTAAGCCCCATGGCTTAGTTCCTTTCTTAGACTCTTACCCCCTTTCCCATATACTAGAGTTTATCCCTGCATACTCTCTCTTGTCGAGATGGTCTGCATGAAACTATTTTTTTTCATTAAATTCAAAGTGAAATTACATAATACAAAACAAACTCACTATCCCAAAAAGTTCCCGGTTCACGAGACTATGCACATATCTATAATTACATTTCAATTGGGGTTAGACCAAATGCATAATCATAAGAAGGAATTTATCCTGGTAAGAAATGATGAAAGAAATAATAAATTCTTGAAACCTGGAAAAGGGGATTTGCAATGCAATGAAAGAATATCAAAAGGAAAGATAAGGGGTTTGGATTGCAACAAGTACTAAGAAAAGGGTATCTCAAAAACCAAGCGCTACCTCTACAAATGTTCTCAAGAAAATGGACCAAATATGGTGCATTGCATGTTAATGAAACCATCACGATGAAGTAACCCCAATACATTTTCATCCATTATACTCTCACTTTTATAGGTTTTCCAAGAAATATCCCTCTACTTAGGTATTGGCTCACCTAATAGGGTCCTTCGATGGTCTTCCCATACCTAAACTTGGAAAATTGTATAAACAATCCTTAAGTTGATGTGAAATTTGAAGAGGATACTTAATGTGAACAACTTATTTGGCTTTTGTATTAAGTGATGGCTTACTTTGTATGATTCTAAAAACTATTGTATCTTGTGGTTGCTGGTTTCAACTGATTCTATAGACTTTGTTTGACTATGATGTGCCTAACATGGTCCTTTTGGAGGACATCCTTATGATGATACCTATGACATTGTGCACGTGTGATGTTGAGCATTTAGTCACATGATGGCTTGGCATACTCAAATACATGATATCACACCTCTTGAGCCATAGACAATGGACATGTGATCTTTCTTATTGCAGATACTATCATACTAATGGTCATATTGGAAAGAGGAGCACACCTTTGGAAAATGCACCTCTGAAACTTGTATCCTTTGGATGGAGGACATTTCACTTGCACATGATTGAAGACTCTTTGGAGAGATGATGCACCCTATTTCCACCATGGATGTTTTCCTTTACACCTTGGATGTTGAGCACTTTGATGTCACACATGTGATGATGGTGATTATGGTGGGTCCAACCCCATCATTAGGGAATCCTTGGATGATGATTTGGGGAATTTGACATGACATTTGATGAGGAGACATGACAATTAACCTGGCTTGCACCATTTTATGATGAGACATTTCTTTTCGGGGCCTCCTACACCATCTTAGGGCATGACGTCACCCACATGTGTGACCTTGGAGGGGATATTTTGGTGTATTATCATGTTTATCTATTTTTTAGAGGATATTTGAGGGGTTGGCCTAGACCTATCTCAGATGTGTCATGGATTTATTATTGTTGTAGGGATTATTGTGGACATATGCACTAGGGTTGCCTCATATAAAGAGGCTTGTGCTTCATTGTATCAAATCATAACTCATCACTTGGGAGATATCACTACTACTAGTCCTCTTTCTCTCTTGTTTTGCTATGGAGATCTTATGCACATTATTGGAGTGATTTATTTTGGATTATTTCTCTTGTTCTTGGTGGAGGATCATGGGTTAGGTTTTTTATTCATGGATAGCAACTTGGATGAGTAAGTCTTCTTCTTCAAGTTTATTTTGGTGATTTTTTTGTATTGTTAATTTGTTGCATGTTACCTTGTATGCTATTCTCTTTTTTAAAACCCTGGGAGGGATTAAAAGACTTTATCCCCGTCCCTTTTCTTTCACCTTAATTTGTTAAAGCATTTAAATACGTAGTCCTAGGGATTAAAGTCTTTATCCCCCTAGGGTTAGTATTTAGTTATTTCAAAGACCTAAGGTCCATGAGTCTATGTGCCCTAGGGTTTTGATCTAGTTCACTTGGATCTTGAATAAGACATCCTAGAAGAGGGGAAATGACACATAAGGTCCATAAGTCTTTGCACCTTAGGGTTTATTTTCTTGCAATATTTGATCATAATCACATGAGTCTCTGACCTTCGAGTTTCAAATATTCATTATTCTTGGCCATCTAAGTCCAAATTCAAGGTGTGGCTTGCTCCATTGTCCCAAATAAATAAAAACGACACTAGTCTTGAGCTTGAAAAGTGATAAAAAACATCAAATTACTCTCTCTTAAAGCAACCTAGTAGTTATATACCTTGTTAACTTACAATCCTCAACCTAACTCAATGCTTGGAAAAATAAGTTAACTTATTGTTGTTGTTATAAATGTTTGCTACAACCATTAGGGATTGATTGGATTGTTTATAACTTACTTAATATTGTGGTTTAAGAAAGCTAATCATCGCTGGACACTTGGATCTTATTCCACTTATTAAGTGTTGCATTTTAAGATTTTTTTCACTAATTGTGAGGGCTAATGTAACATTGTTCATTGTTGCAAATTTTACTATAACAACCCTCTTACTTGATATTCATTGTTCTAGAGGTGATTATTCATTTGTTAGACTTGGTAATTGTCAGTATAATCGTTGGATAACTTATCTCACACACATTAACCAATTACCTTTTCCAAACTCTTCCTAACCTTTCACATCTCCATAAATCTAGCCTATCCTTTTATGTGACCAAGATAGGGGGCATAGGATTGGATAATATTGTTATATAATCCCTTAAGGTCATATGGGAAGCCTCCCTTGTGTTAGATCCATCCTTCACTAAAGCGAGGGAAGCACTTGTCTGGGTGACAATGGCATTTACTTCCAATTGTTACACAAGTTTAACATCTTTTGAAGGCTTTGCACAAGTTCAAAATCCTCTTGTTATTATATATATAGTCCAAATATGAATACACATAATTTGTTTGGTAAGGAAAGAGTGAACCTTCAAATGGTAGACTTCTCGACAAAAGAAAAACATGATGATGATGAAACGTGTTTTAACATAGATCAATTTTTCCAAAGCCTCCAAATTTTTTTTGTCAAAATTTGTCCAAATTTCCTATAGACTCAAATCATCAATTTGGTGATGTCTCACAATTTGTCTATTGATTTTCAAAGTATTGAGCCATTATCCTTATTTTCAAAACTCTTCATTATTCCAAATCAAATCAAAAGATTTGATTAAAGTCCTTTTTATTTTAATTTTTTTTAGAAATATTAATAAAATAAAAATAATGACTAAATGGTGGCTTAATTATCCAACGGGTATGCCCCCATTCAAATCCGATGGTCACCATCAATGGTAAAGAGATTGGTTTCTCACGGTATACTTCACGTTTCAAATTGCATGAATTTTAGTGAATGGGCGCGGTTGCGAAAGGTTTATTCTTCATTTTATTTATTGCTACGTGGCAGATTGGTGTTATTTCATGTTTTCAAAACCATAGTCAATTCCCTGAAAAAACCACAAGTCAATTCCCTAAAAAAATGACAACCGTCAATCTTTGGATACATGGATGGTCAGTTTTGATATTTGGTAACAGGTTTTATTCCACAAGGGAAAAGCGCGAGGAGAAGCCATGAAGATCACTCAGGGCAAATTTTTGGCCCAGTTTCTTATGGTTTAATATATTCCTATGGATTCTTTGCATGTTTTCTATCTCCACAGTCATTTTGCTGGGTTTTCAATATTCTTGAAGAACAAACAAAACTACGTGAAATTAATTATCAAGATCATTTCTACGACATCAATACTTTCTGCAACAACAAATCCCCGGGCATGGGTTTGAAACCCTGGATCAACTATTGCAATAGAGAAGCTTCATCTTGGTTCATGTAAATGGGAACGATTTGCTGCATTATTATTACTTCGTGTTATTCTCTTTGTAACAGGGTGTAGCTCCTATTGAAAGCGATTGATTGATTTTGTAAGAAAGTCAGGAGGAATTGAAGGTTAAAGAGCACAAGCAAATAATAGACATGCTTGTAATAAATGGTGACTTAGAAGAAGTAATAAGCACGGGGGAAATCATCTCAGTCTACCACCTCACAACAAAATACAGATGGGATCACTTGGGTACAGTTGTGACTCTAGCCTTGAAGATGAATATAGCTGGTGTTAAAAAACTTGTTTCAGAACAGGCTAATAATGTTGATAACACGTATGTAACCTCCATTGTAAGTCGTTGATTGATATATGCCTCAAAATTTGCATTCATAACTCTTGAGTTGTTGACTATGAACTCCTGGAATGTACGCATCATTCTTGCATTCATAACTCTTGAGTTGTTGACTATGAACTCCTGGAATGTACGCATCATTCATTGTCCATGCGTGTTGTATTGCAATGAATTATAGTTCTCCCTAGGTCAGGCTAGGGTATTAGGAGGTACTGACAAGAAATTATGGAGAAAAAATTGCAAGAATGAATATTGTCGTTGTGCAGTGACAATATCATACATTCACTTCAGAGAATTGTGAAGACAGAAAATGAAAAGCACTCCATTCCATTATTGTTAGTTTGTTTGATGCATCTCTTTCTATGGAGAATTTTATGAAGAAATACATAATGAGCTAGTTACCTGAAATTCATTCTACATTGATGGAAATGAAGATCTTTTAGATGAAGTGACAAGTGGCAACTTAGCGTTATAAGAGAATAAATGAAAATAATGGATGTCTGTCTTATGCTGCGAATGTGACAGCTAAAGTAAAAAAATGTCGAATCCCTATCAAACCATCTCATCTTCACTTTATATTTGTTAAAACAGTCCTAGATTTGAAGGCAATCTATTCCATATTTCACGACAACAATGTAGCGATCAATTCCAAATTTGGAGGGATTTTATTCAACATTCAAAGAAGATAAAAGAGGCAGTTGAAGACATTTACAAAAGGAGGGGGGGTTAGCAGTTTAGGAGATTAGGAGTCAGAGACAGATTTCTCTGTTGCAAATCTTGTATGGTTACCGTAAATTCTCTTTAAATCAAATTATATATCTATGGAAGAAAACTATTGAGCAGAGAAGGGGCATACTACTTGGGGTGAAACAGGCATGTGGGGAATGAGGCACTGTGGGTTGTTAGTTTGAGTTGTCACTTATGAGGGAATTTTTTCTGTTGTCTGAGATACATCAGCCTAGTTAGGAATCCCTTTACCCAGGTGGAGTTTAGTCCCAGATCGGGGGTGAACCACTGCTGAGAATGATGAGAAGCATGGTCTAAGGCTGGGAGGTTCGTGGAAGGTCTGCACACAGTTGGTGATATTTTTACCAAGATAAGTGTCAATTGTGTGTTAAATTACATGCTGCATTATTATTTATGCATTTATTTTTATGGGTTTTTCCCATGTGTGTTGCATGTGTATTTTTATTATTATTTCGTATGAATATGTGCATTTGCAGAATGTATTAATCTGTTTTAAGTTTTATATATAAAATTCCACAAGATTTTCTATGTGTATATGTTTTAATTTGTATACAGTTCTAAAATTTTTATGTGGCATAGCCCAGTTGGATGCTAGGGATGTTACAATATGGTATCATCGCTCTAGTTTTCAACAGTGAGCCTGGATGGGCTGAGCAAGTTGAATTGAAATGAAATTTCATAGAGAATTATTTCAAAGTGGCCAAATTTAAAGTTACAGAGCATCCATGGTAAAAAGTAGAAGCAATTGCATGGAATTGGGCAAAAACTCCAATTTTTTGTTGTTAAATTCATGGGGAAAATGAGAAATTTGGCTAAGTGGTGAGATATTCTTAATTTAATATATGTTCTAGCAAATTTAGACCTGGAATTGGTCGAATTTTAAGTTACAGGGAAGCCATGATAGATGGAGCAAGATTAGTTGATTAAAATTCTCAATTCGTGAATTGAGTTTGGGAAAAAATCGTTCCAGGAATGTTAGCCAACAACGATTTGTTGTTGTAGAGGTTGAATTGGTGTTATCAGGGTGAAATTGAACAAATTTCATAGTTGTAGAATGTCTATGGTGAAAATTGGGAAAAAGTTAGGTAAAAGCCCCAATTTCTGCAGCGTAATTCACGAGGAATTGATGCACATAAAAATGAATCTGTGTCGGTGTGCGCACTAAAGTGCATGATGCGCAATGAAAAGCTTGTGATATGTGGAAAATAAGGGTTTGTGGCTACACACTTAAATTTGGCGTGGCACAGTGTAGAGTGGCAATGCGCAGAAAATATTGGAGTGCGAGTGTGAGCACTTAAATTTGACGTTCTGCGGTGCATAGTGGTAATGCGCAAAAAATATTAGCGTGCAGATGTGCGCACTTAAACTTAGTGTTTCACGGTACAGAGTGGTAATGCATGGAAAATAACGGTGTGCGGGTGTCTGCACTAATTTTAGCACTGTGTGGTGCATATTGGGTGTGCGCACACATAATATTGGTGTGTGTGGTGTGCGCAGTATTGACAGAAAACAAAGGAGTTTTGTTGGTGCGTGTGCAATGTGGGTATATGTTCTTGTGTGAAAATTTAATTAATAGTGTGCACGGAGTATTGGTGCAACACATAGAGTGAAATTCCTGCAGAATATTAGCGCGACACAAAAATTGTGCGCAACAAGTATTAGTGCATGAACCAAAATTGTGCCTGGTGGATATTGGCGCACAACACAAAAGTAATGTGCACCAGTTATTGGCATGACAAAGAAGTGATCCACATTGGTTATAGGTGTGCGGAGCATGTGCTACCTTATGGTGTTATTGTGCATGCTAAATATGGATGTACAGGTTCAAATTTGTGCGCACAAAGTCGTTTGGATGGTGTAGAATAGCAGAAAACCAGTGAATTTTTGTGACATTTTATATTGTTTGAAGGTCATATTTTTGCAGCGCTTTTTTGAGGCCCTAAACAACATTTTTAGCTACTCAAAAACTCGGAGAATGGAGTGTAGTGTACCAAGGTACACTTTGTCTTTGCAAGTCAAATGAAAGAGCCTAGAGAGAATTTTCTATTGGTGTAAATCGTTTGTCAAACATAGATTTTATGAGGAAGTTACAGGACAAACAATGGAGTGTAAATTTTAAAACCCAACTAACTTCGAAGGGCCATAACTTTATGCTCTGGAATCAGATTGACGCACATGAGTAGTCTATTAAAATCTATTGAACCATAGAAGATAGTCTTGGAGATGAATTAAAATTTTGGGCATGTTAAAAAAGTTTAAGATAGCAAAGAAGGTACCTGTAGCATTCTAGACCAAAAATACCAATTGGCCTAGAACTTCAACAGGCTGTAACTAGTAGCCCAGAACCTAGAAAGAGGTGAAATTTGGACAGACTGTCCAAAATATGTATATGAAGAAAAATAAATTGAGCTCTTACAAAAACTCCAATGGAGTATGTGAAAATTTGCATAATTACAGCACATATTTGCACCAAGTTGAAGTGTGAACAGGAGAAATTAATGGACAATTTTCAAATGACCATAACTTTATGCTCAAGACTTAGAATTGAGAAAGGGAGCAATCATTAGAAAAGTATTGGATAGATGAGTCTAATTATCCACCCAGAAAATTGTTTTAGGCAGTTAATTTTCACAAGAGATCAGAAAAATGAATTATGATGCATTATTGGAACAAAATTGTACATAATTTCATAAATTTGTTAAATTATTTAGCCTAACAAATTTTGTTGGCTGCACATTCTTGTAGATTTAAAAAAATTGAGTTCTTAAGAGGTGAGAAGGTTGAAATTTAGTTAAATATAAGAAAATGTACTCAGGGAAAGAGTGTTATGACAAAAATCTTTCATAAGATGATCAAAAGCCAAGATTACAAAATGTTCAGGTATGAATCTGGGTGTAGCCATAAAGTCTTGGGAAGCCACTACAGGAAGTTCACTCATGTTAGTCGAGTACTCAATGTAATATGGGAAAGGGAATAGATCATGTAGTGAATGTATTAGTGAAAGTACATTCACTCCCAAAAAAAACCAATATAAAAATTAAGAAATACATTGGAGTTAGAACTATTATAAAAGGAATTGACTATCAGAATGATAGTAATCAGATAAAGAAAGAGACTTAATGCATAGATGGATAAAGAGTGAATCGTATCCATGGATTAGCTATGCAATTATCGAGTAATGTTTCCCTTATGGTTATTAGAGTGTGTAGTGGAAGCATGGTATGAAGGGCATCACTTCAAGTGTAAATGAATGAAGGTGCACATAAGTAAGGACTGTCGGTTGAGGCATAGGTGAATCAATATGGCATGATGGAAGGGGATTATGCAAGTCAGGTTGAAATCAGATTGGTCAAGAAAGGAGAAAGTAATAGTCATCAAGCAAATGCAAGTGTTGATATGATCAGATAAGGAAGGGATAAATCAAGTACCTCAAGAAGGAAGTTGGTGTTAATTATCCAAGGTTACTCAGAAAACACGATTAGAAATATAATTGGGTCATGAAGGATTTGGATCAAAGGGATCTGAATAATAGTGGATTAATGTTGAAAATCAATATCAACATAATATGTAGTTGCAAGTCCATGAACATCCTAGGATAATGGAAGAAGAAATCATGAGGTAGATATCAAGCTAATGGGAATGCGGGACAACACTCTAGGAGGGAAAGCAAGAATAGTAGAGGATTGTTGATGCATTCCAAAGGTATTGAATATATTTCCACAATAGCATGGAGATGTCAAAGACAAGAAAGACTTAGAAGTGAAATGAATTTTTTTAGAGAGTCAGTAAGGAACCATGAAGAAGAAAATGGTTATATGCATGGTTTTGAATGCAAAAGAGATGGTGCCTGAGAAGAATCCATCTCATGTGGCATAGATCTATGGGTGACATTTCCAGGGGGTAGAAGTATCACTTGAAATTATGATGGTAAATTAAAAGCAGTATTAAGTACGTTTAATTAATTCTATGCAACTAGAGAAGGAGGCATATGTGCATCCTTACAGTATGCTAAAGATTGGCTATGCAAGCCGCGTTTGAGTCTAGTTGGCAAGAAGAAGAGAAGAGTGAAAGAGAAATCAAATACTAAAGTATTCAGTCAAGAAAGAGATGAAGTATTTCAGTCTAAAAAGTAAATGGATGTTGAAGATCTAAATTCTATAAGACAACGTGATTGGAATTATAATTCATCCAAGTATGAGTTGGGATAGATGGATCCAAGAAATAAATAGAAGTTGAAGGTTAATATCAATTTAGTATTTGGATGGAAAAGCAAAGGAAACCGAGAGTGATTTGGCTGGAAAGTGCTCAGGTCAGAAATAATCATGCATAGTGGTTACAATGAAGAGCAGGTGAATATTCAGTACTCCTGAAGAATTGAAGACTTCTAAGATAAACAAGGAAAAGTGATACAAGGAGAGAGAATTCGTTGCAATTACTGTAGCAGCAAGTATGTTATGGCTTGTTGGGACAACCATAAAAAGAGAATGCTTGCATGTTTGCAAGTGTTGTTGATAATGTGTCTGCATATGGAAGGAAGCAACAAAAATTTAGAATGTTGATTATAGGACTGATAAAGAGGCATGAGAGCTTATATTGTCATCAACTAATTAGGTAGCATTAATTTTGTTTAATGGTAGCCATGCAGGTAAGTATTTTTCTTTTGAAATTATGTTGCATAATTTCCAAAGGAAAATTCAAGTAAGAATTTCCCCAAATTGAATTTTTATAATACACAGTATGGTATTGTTTAAGTGCATTAATAGGAATAAGTTACCACTAGGTGTGGTAGAGGCTAGAGGCTTGTTGTAGTTATCAATTTTTTTTAGCTTTTGAATGCACACACTGACATAGTAGCATGTCATGTTAATTTGGTTATGAGGTAATAACCAAATAAACAAAAGATGAGAACTTGTTATAGGAATGTTGTCAGGAAAGCTAGTCATGTATGAGACTAGGACATGGTTGGATATGGCAAGGTATGGATATAGAAAGGTTACGTGCCACACAAATACTCAATGATGTTCCTACCTTTAAATAAAACTTGGACTACAACCTTTTTTCTAAAACTAATAAACACCACATAACTGTATTCTTGGTGTAGTGTTCGGGTCAAAAAGGAAGGCATCCAAGTAATTGAGAAAACAATGGGAAGTGTGTGGAGAATGTGTCAAGACATTGGCCAGATTTCCAATTTATGAACGGTGAGATACATGATTTAGATAAAGATCATTATGAAAATCAATACAAAGGTGCATTGAATAAATAGGCATTGAGAGTTGCACTCATGTCTAGTAATTGGCAAAGTTGCACTCATACATGATAGAATTGTATACTTAAATACATTTGTTGAATGCATTTTGTGAGTGCATGTATATATGTTTTTGAATGGAAATAATTATACTAGCAACAGAAATATGCTAACTCATGGAGATGAGAACATTTCAGGAACTGTTAAACATTGTAATAGGAAAGGTGTAAGTCAGGTAGTCACAGGAATAGTGACTACATAAAATTTTCTATTAAAAAATTTGAAATAATGAACTTATTGTTATTAATTGCGAACATGCATATGCATAGAATGATGAGTCATTCTATCTAATAAATTGTTTGGTAATTGTGATTGGATTGCTAAGTGTAGGCAATTCTAAGATCACTGCATAAGGTTTTTGTACATATTGCAATTAAAATATGATGTACATGAAATACCGATAATCTATTGGTTGTATGCAAGATAGAATCATTGCAGGAAAAATGGTATTCAGCATGGTGCTTGTTGAAATCCAAGAGGAAGACTACATCCTATTATTGCAACAATGATGAAAAATTATGAAATAGAATTTCATATTTTGGGAAAAGTTGAATTCCTTATGAAATTAATTTGATTTCTAAAATGGAATTTTTATAATGTTCTCTTATAATAACTGCATGTGTGTGATGCAGATGAGATAATCTTGATTAAAGTTGGAATGTTGGGAAAGAACAACGACTGTTGAGGAAACTAAAGACCTATAATTGTAGAACCTTGGCGGGGTTCTAGTAATGGGTTAGCACTCTCCTTGTATGTGAAATCCTTGGCAAGATGGATCGATGAAGGACTGCATAGCAATGAAGCGATGCCTGAGCCTAGAAGGGTGAGTGCAACAAGGAGGAGGCAACTCAAGGATACTTATGGCATGGTAGTTGTCATAAGGAAGGTGTGCCAAATGGAATAGTGAGCTAAATTATTTATGGAATCAACTCTATGGAATAGAGAAATTGACTTCCAGTTGCAGTATGAATAACAGAATTGGTGTTGGAAAGTAGAGCACCAGATAGGTAACAAGCTTCCAATAGCTAAAGCTTGGAGATTTTTAAAAATTTTGAATGGTACATGGTATATAATGCACTAAGGACAATGCATAAATAAGGGGAGGGGATTGTAATACCCCTAGGATAAACCCCAAATTGTAAATGTATATGTTGTGCTTATAAGCTCGTGAGTTGTTTTATATCATTTTGCATGCACCATTTGTGGTATAGTGTGCACATGTACTATGCAATAAAATGATGAAGTGTGCACATTCCAGGATACTGCACACAACAAACTTAAGTACACGTTATTTTGAGGCTAGAGAGTCTTTTGTGTATATTTTGTGTTTTATAAGTTGGTGAGCCAATTATTATAAGCTAGGAGGCTTATGTGTTGAATTAGGCCAGAGAGCCTAGATGTTAAAGACCAGTGAGCCTATTTTTGTATATGTCTTATCATTAATATAATACATCACTGCGTGTAGACCGACCACGATAAAAGAGTATGGGGGACTAAACTCCATAAGTTAGGGAAAGGGGGGGCTAAAAGTTAAAGATAAGGGGCTAAGCTAGGGAGCTTAAGCCAAAAAGGAATATTATATTAATATTCCTTAAAGCATAAAGTATGGATAATTATTTTATCCTAAGTTCTAAGGATGGAGACAAGTGGACCAAAGTAGCTCTCAACATGACAGGTGTCATGTTGGGAAAATGCATACATATAGTCTAGACTTAGTTCATTTTTCGATTTATTCATTTTTCCATCATCATTCACTCACTCATTCAACTGTCCTTGGTACCTTTTTGTTACTATCATTGTACCTATACCCGTACTTGTACCTGTATCTGTACCTGGTTAGCTTGGGAGTTGCACTGAAGAGGTGGGTTGTCAGGCCCATGGGATACTGAAGAGGCGGGTTTTCAAGCTCGTGCACAGTTTCTCTCTGGGTGAGAGAATTGCTAGGAATTGATTTCCCGAAGGTGCCAAGCTACAGCTACAGAGCTCTCAGACTTCATGTCTGACATGTTGCTGAAGCCTCGGAAAGGAAGTGGAGAAGCCAAAGGACTATTGAGCAAAGAAGGGGCACACTTCCTAGGTTGGGACAGGCATGTGGGGAATGAGGGACTGTAGGTTGTTAGTTTGAGTTGGCACCTATGAGGAAGTTTTTCTTGTTGTCTAAGATACATCATCCTGGTTAGGAATTCCTTTATTCGAGTGGAGTTTAGTCCCAGCTCGAGGGTGACCCATTGTTGAGAGTGAGGAGCAGTGTAGTCTAAGGCTGGGAGGTTCATGGAAGGTATGCACACAGTTGGTGATATTTTTACCAAGATAAGTGTCAATTATGTGTTAAATTACATGCTGCATTATTATTTATGTGTTTATTTTTATGGGTTTTCCCCGTGTGTGTTGCATGTGTATTTTTATTACTATTTTGTATGAATATGTGCATTTGCAGAATGTATTCATCTATTTTAAGTTATATATATATATATAATTCCGCAAGAGTTTCTATGTGTATATGTTTTAATTTGTATACAGTTCAGAAATTTTTATGTCACATAGCCCAGTTGGATGTTGGGGATGTTACAAATAAAAACTATATCATTAAATGTGAAGTACATAAAGGTGGTATACTATGACTTTATGATTGTATACGAGTAAGAGGATAACATCCCCTCTCTCAATCATAAGTACAAACAATAATACCAACAATGCATCATAAACTAGTATCATATCCAAGTCTTCATACTAAAACTCCTGAGATGAGCCTCAATGAAGAACTCCCTGAAAAACCACAAAATATGGATGTTGAAAACTCTAGAAAATCTCATCATGTAATCATGTGAGGAAAAATGCATGTAACTTTTTTCATTGATGTGAACTCCAATATGATAAGAGGGAGCCCAGAGAAGTGAATTAGCTGCAAGTCTGACACATCCTTGAAAATTCCTGACAACTCAATCAAATGATAAGATGCAATGCATAAGGATCCATCTATCCTCTACTAGGTCAAACGACCATCTAGGTGAACAAAATGTTCACGTCATTTCTCTCAAAATCAACATCCCAATCCTATATCATGTGTATGATTCAATTGCAAGTCATTGAACCATAATTCTGCCAATGTTTGCCATCTATAGACTACAATTTCCCATCTAGAAATGTGATGATGTTGTCGAAACTTTCAGTCTGATAACCATTTTCAATTCCATCATCATTTTCCCCTTTTGTTCACTGAAAGGAGAGACCACAAGTGATTTTGCGAACCATCTTCACTTGACTTGTGAACTCCTCCCCTTAAGGTCCATGCGAGTTCCATCAAAACACGTCTCTACTCAAGTTTGAATTCTTCTACAAGACTGGAATATTTGCATCACTGTTGATAACCATTTCCAAAGATTGACCACTCATAGTAAATCTTTAAACTTGGAATTTTTCATACATGTAATATATTTCCCTTTTGTCATTTTGTCATTTCCAATTATAGTTGAGGAATTTTTGAAAGTATCAATGTTTGATTATATGGGAAAAAAGAAGTGAAAATCTTCTACATGTGATCGATTTCTTTCATATATTCAACCATTCCTTAATCGACCTCTAATCAATGCATTTTTATGTCTACTTTTATAACCTATAGTTACAATAATCCAATAATTATGTATGATTATTATTTATATATTTTGATATACTTCTATTTAAATCCAAAGGTGTCACTTTTTTCATTATCTTAACCCAAGCATTAAAGTTACTCAAATGTTTACATCCTTTGGCAAAAGAATGGGTCATGATCAATGTTGTCTTTAGAAGATAAGCCCACGGCCATAAGCGAGTGAACCTGTGAATTAACCCGTATTTTATAAAATTGTGTTCTTAGTTTTAACCTATAAAACTTCCCAACAAAGGAAAAGATATGAGCGTTTTCAAAAAGTCATTTAACTCTAGTATATACACTATTAAGGAGACTTTTAAAACCCGATATATCATTGCTTTGCATTGAAAGCCTCCACGGAGGTGGATCTTTCGACAAACTGGATTTTTTTTTAACGTTATAATATGTTAAACGTTTTTTAACGTTATAATAGGTTAAATATTTTATGAAATGTTGTTTTTTTTTTTGAGATATTTGTTCAAAATTTGGTGAGAAATTATTAAATTTATAGATTTGAGTAATTATTTTTGTTAAAAAACTAAACAACACCCTTTAAAATATATACTTAAATTAATTTTTTTTTTAAATGTGAAAATGAGATGTATTCATAAAAATTCAAAAAATTAAGAAAATAGTCTCATGCCTAGGAAATGATGCCACTGGTATAGAGGAAGACGAGTTTTTGGATATTTGGTGGCCGAGAGCGAATTGAAGTCCTAAGAATTATTTACCTGGGAACCTTCAACCCTTAATGAAGTCCAAGGTTTGATCCCTAAAATAATTGCCAATAAATATTTGAGAACCAACACTCTACCAAAATTCTTGCCGTTCACCATGTTCTCCACCAGCATTAAACCTAGAATCTAAGAAAGGTTTTGCAGAGAAAGTATAGCTCCTGAACATTCCTTGCAGGGAAAAAAAAACTCGTTTATTTTCTAGAGAGTGATTTCTTGACATAATTTACGGTAAGACAATTCATACGGAATTTTATATTAAGCTTGTGTTAATTTGCTCTACTTCTCATGTTTATCTACAATGAACTTTGGATTACTCTTGGAAATACTTATCAAACACTTAAATGAGAGCACGGTAGGCAATGGGTAGGTAGTAATACATAATAAATAGAAAGACGTGCAATGGGCATGTAGTAATATAAGACATATAATAAATAAAATGAAAAATTGCATGCCTTTTCTAATGACTATAAACATTTAAACTAGTATTTGTAACTACGATGACTTTCCTAATTTAAAGTATTGCATGCCTTTTCTAATGATTATAAACATATAAACATTTAAACTAGTATTTGTAACTACGATAACTTTCCACATTTAAAGTCATATTAGTAAAAGGTGGTAACATAAAGGAAACAACATTATATATAACTAACATGATGTATAACAAGATTTTCCTATAGGCATACCTACCGAGATAAAAAAAAATTATAATTGAATTAGTGGTTTTGTAAATGCTATCAACGATTTTGCATTGGCAGATGCAACCATGCATGTACGAAAGACTAACCATACTATCGATGTTGCATGCTTTCTCAGTCTTGAAAATCATTGAGATTAGATGTAATCATTTGGTTATCTGTCATTGACATGAGTAGATAAATATACAATTTATAGTCTATAATTTATGATCATTGTCGATAGGCTATGTCAGTGGGTGCCCTGTACAAGTTAATAATAATTGATAGAACTAAGTGGATGTAGTCTAAGAGATTGAATGCCTAGATTCATTGCTTGCATCATACCACGTTTGGGAGGGCACCCTTTTGAAATGAAAGAGATCAGAACATTATAGGGTAAGTAATGATATCGATCATGCGACAAGTAGAGGGGATGACTCCACATGATATCAATTGCCATCTCTTCAGAGAATAGTATTTGGTGCTCGATCGATTTCTCTATGAACAGGGAGATGATGGTTGTAGTAGCTTTACATTTATATGATCAGAGAGATGGCCACTGTAGCAACTTTACAATTAAGTTTTAGTAGGCCTGTGGGTGACCAAGTTTGTCACAAATTTTCAACTTGCTCATTTCTCCATGTTCAACATCACGCTCGATATCAAATTAACAATGGAGATACTCGAATGACCAGGTCAAAGATAGATATAGATTTGCAGTAAAACTACATTGACGTATGCAATATCAATTCACATTTTAGTAATTAACACATCAATAATGTACATTGTTAAGTGCAATAATTCCTCTATTACTTGTTTGACCAAAATTGATAGTGGATAGACATCTTAAATGCACAAACAAGATATGTAAGTTTGCATTTATTAGGTAGGTGAAGGATGGATTTTCCTAGAGAATTATCTCATTTCATGTATTTTGCAATTTTTAGTCTTATGTGAATGTAGAGAAGAGTTGAACAACTCCATAGTTTCTTTGGGTGTGTATGCTCTATTTTTTGAATGGTTGCCTCTGCTTGAACTTGAACATGGTATCAGAGCTAGAATAAGACTCTTCGAAGATTGGAGAGCAATTTGTAGGTTTTTGAAGAGTGTTTTTTAGCTTGGTTAAGCCACAACAAGAAGAGGAGGGTTTTTCCAAGCGTTCTAGTGCAAAAGTTTGAGGGTAAACCCTTAAAAAAAATTGTGTTTTGGAGATGGACGCCCCTCTGCCCATGTATACAGAGCATCCAAGAGAAGGAGGACACTCCACCGCTAGTGTATAGAGCACGTCCATAACCCGAGACTCCGTGCATTTTTTTCTGCTTTTGGATGCACGTCTAGCTCTAGATAGGAGCGTCCAGGTATAAAAATTTCTTGGTTTTTTTTCCTGTTTCGAAAAGGAAAAGTATTTCAGTCAGATTTAAGCCAGAAAAGGGGAGAGGATTGTCAACAGAAAATTCATGGAGGCTAGAAACAATCCATCACTTCCATGAGGTCTAGTTTAATGGGTAAGAACTATGATGTATGGTCTATTAAGATGAAAAAATTCCTCCAATGTGAAGATTGTCGGGAAGCATTAGTTAATGGATTACAGGAACCAGATCCGACGAATCTATAAGCAATGACAAATAAGCAGAGAAATTCCCTTAGAGAACTTGAGAAGAAGGATAACAAATCCCTATGGCTCATGCAATAAGGGTTAGAGAAATATATATTTCCCCAAATTCGTAGCAGTAGATCATTCCAAACAAGCATGGAATACTCTTGAAATAGCCTATCAGGGCACTGATAAAGTCAAAAATGCAAAGTTTCAAACACTTAGGAAGAGTTTTGAGACTCTTCAAATGAAGGATTCGAACTTTGCGGATCATTTTATGACCCATGTCATGAGCATCGTGAATCAGCTGCGCACCCATGGAGAAGACATTCAAGATAAAAATTCCATTGAGAAGGTACTTCGAAGCCTTCTTGATAAGTTTAATATGGTCGTGGTCTCCATAGAAGAGACGAAAGACCTGTCACAATTGACAATTGAATAACTCATGGGATCTATGTTAACCCATGAAAGTAGGTTCAGTCAAAATAATGAATCTTTGGAGAATGCATTTCAGTCTCAGACCTCCATAAGAAGAGGTAAAGGTCGGGGGAATAGAAGTAGAGGAAAACGAGGCAGAGGCCACTCTCAAACATGAGAGAGGTCAACTTTAGAATGTTCATAACAGAGTGAACAGAGTGAACAGTCACAGAGACATTCTTAGAATAAATGGGGGAGAGGCAGAAATTTTAATCAGCCTAGATGGAATGACAAATCAAGGATCCAGTGTTATTATTGCAAGAAATTTGGTCACTATGAAAGTGAAAGCAAAAAAAAGAAAAAAGAAGAAAACACATCTAAATAGGGACATAGAAAATGTTACCAACACTGAAGAAGGAACATCTGAATCAATGTTCTTTTCATGTCAAGTCACGGAAGAAGAAAGCAACGGTTATGATCTCTGGTTGTCAGATAGTGGTTGTAGCAATCATATGATAGGGAAAAAAGATTTGTTTTCTAGTTAATATAGCTCTGTCACATCTTAAATTAAATTGGGATATGATTATCAAAAGAAAGTTGCAAGCAAGGGTATAATTTTTGTATTAACCAAAGAAGATAAAAAGAAGGATATTCATGATGCTTATGATGTACCTTGTCTTAGACATAACCTAATGAGTGTAGGATAGATGAATGAACATGATTATAAGGTCATTTTTGAAGGTTCCAATTGTACAATCTTGGACAAACCACCCAGTAAGAAAATTATAGCTACAATAAAAATGACCAAAAATAGAATGTTCCATTTTATATTGAGAAATGTGAGTTTGTCACAGTCATATGCCCAAAATTTATCAATCTCAGATGAGACTTTATTGTGGCATCTTAGATATGGTCGTTTACCATTTAGCATCCTTAGTCTTTTACAAAAGAAATCTATGGTCAAAGGTTTTCCCATTTAAAAAAAAAAAAAAAAAAAACTCATGTGAGAGTTGTATTTTGGCCAAACACCAAAGGGATATTTTTCTCGATGATTCTGTGAGAGTTGTATTTTGGACAAACACCAAAGGGATATTTTTCTCCATGATTCCTACAGAGAAAAAGAACACCTTGAACTGGTACATATAGACCTTTGTGGTCTAATGCAAACTCAGTCAATAGGAGGAAACTTTTATTTTCTAACATTCATTGATGATTTTAGCAAAAAATCATGGGTGTATTTTCTCAAGCACAAATTAAAGACATTTGAAAAATTGATAGAATTCAAATCTTTGACAAAGAAACAGAGTGGGAAGTACATCAAAGTGCTCAGATTAGATCGAGGAGGTGATTATGACTCTAAGGAATTTGCAACATATTGCAGGAAGCATGGAATCTAGAGACAATTTACCACAAGATACACTCCACAACAAAATGGAGTAGTTGAAAGGAAGAATCAAACAATAATGAATATGGCCAAAAGTACATTAAAGGCCAAGAATTTGTCAAATGAATACTGGGGTGAAGCAGTGGCATGCTTAGTTTATATTTTAAATTTGTCTTCAACCAGCAGTCTGAAAGATCAAGTCCCTCAAGAAGCCTAGAGTGGTATGAAATCTAGCGTTTCTCATTTAAAAGTTTTTGGTTATGTGGCTTATTCTCATATTCCTGAAGCATTGAGGAGAAAGCTTGATGATAGTGTTGATATTATGGTAGTTGTGGGAGGTATATACCTCCATGTGTAAACCTAACAAGGATATAATACTTCAAGAAGCAAGAAGAAACCCTAATGAGTTGGATAATAACCCTAGAAGACTTGTTGGCTCAAGAAGATAATTTATATTAGGTTATTAGCCTCCAAGAGAAGAAGTCGGCCAGAAATAATAATATATATTGAACAGACAAATACCCAGAATGAGAAGTCGTCCCAGGAAGTTAGCCAGATTTACTATAAATACAGGAGACTAGTCTTCATTCTGGCAGGTAGTCTTAGAATTGCAGAGCATCACTTGTGCACAGGTTTGTGCACAGGTTTGAGGAGAGCTTCCATTGCAGCTGTTGCAGCTAGCAGATCACGTTTGGCTTGGACTATCTATTGGTTAGGGTTTGGACTATCTAATCAGTTCTTGTTGATGTGCTATCCTTAGGGAAAGGTGTGCTACCCTTTGTTTGGATATCTAGCCTAGGGTTTGCTTCCAGAATGATTCTCTGTCAAGGTTAAGGTGCTCGGAGGGTGGCTTCGGCCTATGGATGGGTGAAAATAGTGATATTGTCAATGTTAAAACAAGCACATCCATTACATTCTAACAGGTTATGGGCCCACACCTCCTTCATTTAATCTAACCACTGGAAGGAAACATAGCCAGAAGGATATTAATCTCATTGAAGAACTATCATTAGGGTTCCTAGCAGGAGCACTCACCAAAGCACTATCGTTAGAGTTACTAGCGGGTGAAGTTACAGAGACCCTAATCCTCTTATTGAGGCATCTTAAATGAATGGATTGACCTAATCTTCAGATAGATCAGTGCGCCCTATCCTAGCGCATCTCTTGGTACTCTCAAAAATCCAAGACGTGAAGTTTGAGATTTTGGTCAAATCTAGTGTTGACCAAGTCAAAGCAGGGATGACTTACTCTATGAAGTCAGAAAACAAGTTATATGGAGCTTCTAACTTCAGAGCATGGAAGACAAGGATTGACCTCATCCTTGCCAAGAATAAAGTGCTGGACACTATTAAATTTGAACGTTTTTGCGACGAAGTAGAGACAAATTTTCATCAGCATAGAGTCGTTTTTGCGACCAAGATAAAAAAAATTTGGTCGAAATTTATTCGTTGGTCTAGCGACCACACATTGATCTTCGCCGGTCTAGTGACCAGAAAAAGAAGCCTATTCACAATAGGTAAATGTTCGGCTAGCGACAAATTTTAGTCGGTCAAACGACTAATATTAGTCACAAGAACGACCAAACCATCAGTTAAAAAGGTCAAAAGAAGGAGGATCGGTTAGTTGCTAACTGATTAACGACGAACAGGTTGGTCGCTCTAGTGACTAACAGGTTAGCCGCTAAAGCAACCAACTTGTTGATGTTTACAACCAATTTTCTATACTAGCGATGAACAGGTTGGTCGCTCTAGTGACTAACCTGTTGATGTTTGCGACCAATTTTCTATACTAGCGACGAACAGGTTGGTCGCTCTAACGACTAACAGGTTGGTCGCTAAAGCGACCAATATTGGGGTATTTTAAAAAACAAAAATTTCCATTCACACAGGATCTATGTAAATCTAACCATTCACACTTCCTTCATTGCACTTATCCCTAAAGTTGAAAAGTTGAATTCCTTTGAGGATTTTCGTCTGATATCATCATGCAACTTCATTTACAATATCCTTTCTAAAGTGATTGTTGCATGTTTGAAAATAATCTTATCAAAGGTTATATCAGTGGAAAAATTTGGGTTCCTTAGAGGTTGATTCATACACAAGGGAGTGGGATATACACAGGAAGAACTACACACTATTATTTGGTCTTCGTTTTGTTAGAGACATACATACGTACAAAGAACTTTTGGATATATTATGTAAGGTGACGGGTATGGAGGTCAATCTCCTCAAATCCTTCATAAGTTTCAATGAGTTGCAAGATGAAGTAACATACATGATCCACCATCTGCAATATAGGGTTGTCTAGATGCAAAATGAACTAAAATATTTTGGTTTTATACTAAAGCCCTATGGCTATGGTATCAAGGATTGGAGATGGATTCTAGGGAAAATAGAAGGGAGGATACATTTTTGGTGCCACAAATGGTTGTTGAGGGGAAATTGATTGACATTAGTAAAAGAAGCGTTAGAGACGATCTGCATGTACTAGATGCGATGCTTTTGGCCCATATACACAATGAGGTTTTAGATAAAATATGAAGGCTTTGCTTTGAGTTCATGTGGAAGGGAAATAAGGACAAAATGGGATATCACTTGGCTCATTGGAAAATAATTGCAAGGCCAAAAAAACAAGGAGGATGGGGATTAAAGAAGTTACCACCCTCCGAAAAGTACTTCTTGCCTAGAGCCTTTGGAATTTGATGGTTTATGGAAGCACATAATTTATCAGAAATATATGGCTCTGAGGATGGGCTGTGACAATAATTTCTTTATTCCATAAGATTTGGTTCAACATCTTCGTCGTCAAGGTTTGAACAAACTAAACCAGATTGTAGATGAGGGATGGACAAATATATGGCACCAGAGGTGGTTTTCTGCTATCGATATTGGCTTAGAAGGAGATGTTGTAGGTTATTTTTCCAATTTCATCTCTTCTTTGATCTATGACCATGTCCAATTAAGAAGTGAAAGCGATGAATTAATATGGAACCGAAGTAAGGATGGAGGTCGATATACTTCAAAATTAGGTTATGAGGTGGCACATTGGTGGTTGCTCAAGATCCGGAAACTTCAAGCACCTAAGAAAACAAAAATTCTGATGTGGTTGGCACTGATGGATAGAATTTCTACTTGGGACTATCTACAAAATAAAAACAAACAAGGACCATCTATATGCTACCTTTGTATAAATGTGGATGAATATGTATCTCACATTTTCACTAGAGGCTCATACTCTCTTCAAATATGAAGTGATACTTGCTAATGGATTGGAATTGATAATTTTTGGTGTTGTTTATCTCTTGAGGAGGGATTGGCAATTTGGTATAGAAATTCTAAGATAAAAAAAAATATCGTGCAATACCATTCCTCACTCTATGGGGTATGTGGTTGGAACAAAATTCCATCCTCTTTTATGATCGACCATTGTTAACAATTCAAGTTTCCACACAAATTGTTGGAATAACACAATATTACATAGTATAAGGGGTGACTAAGAGGTCGTGGATCATTGGAAAGCTAGTTTGGGACAATTATTTCCCTTAGGGATTCTACGATGGTGATTGTCAAGGGGAAAACTCATAGTGTGGCATAGGAGGAGTCTTACATGTCCACGAGGGATACCAGCTAGAGTTTTATACTTGTGTGGGTAGTGGCACAAACAACAAAGTAGAACTTTTCACTTTGAAAGCCTTATTGAAGTTGGCACTAACAAAGCACATTTCAAGAATTCAGTTCCTTAGTGATTCATACTTTGTTGTAAATTGGATGAAGGGAGAACACATGATATGAGGCATTTCCTTGCAAACTTTAGTTGATAATCTTAAGGTAATTTCTAGACAATTCAACCATATTATCTACTCAAACATATTCTAAGAAATTAATAGGGAGGCAGATGCACTATCGAAGATTGGGTTGACTCAGCCAATGGGAACCTTAAATATAAAAGAATTCAAGTCAAGAAACATCATTGAATAATCGATGGATATGTGATATAGAAAACATCCCATGTGTTTTTTTTTTTACAATTGTGAATTAATTTCATTAATGGTGCAGTTTTTGTTTTGATCTCTTAATGTTCTTTTATTTAGAATGTAATTGTAGGAAGCATGTGACCATTTAAGAATAGTTTTGTTTAGGAGAAGAATTATATGTGCTCTCTTTTCAAATCATTGAAGATCCCTTGATCCCTCCTTAAATATACTTACACTTCGACTACATGGGTAACGCAACCTGCCTATCTTGTAGAATTCAAAAGAACCAAAAGAATGTACCTTTTATTCTCCTATGAATAAAAAGTATTATTTTTTCGTTGGAAAAAAATGATAAGGAAAACTACATTTTTATAAAGAAAGTTGCATTATACAACTTATTATTATTGAACAATGCTAATAGAACACTTCTCCTTCCACATAATGAAAGAAATCACTTAAAGAGAATAAAATATCTCCCACTTACAAAAAATAAAAACATAAAATTCCATAGGGTTCAAGTGACCTTGCTCTGGTCCCACTTCTTTGGGGTACCTAAGATAAAGGTCCCTTAGTTATCAAGGTGATAGTCCCAGTTGAGATATAATACATATCACAATTTGTGTCACACATAAATGAAATTTTTTAAACAACCAAAATGAATCGCAAGCTAAATAACAAATCAAGAAATCATATATGCAGCCAAGTAAACTCATTTGGAATTAATTTTGAATAAAAAATTCAAGAACATTCAACTACTCTACAACCAATGTACAATTTCCCCTTTATCATACTTTGATGACAACATTATGTAGTGCACATATTACAATAGAGTCAACAAGATTCTCCTTCCTCAATGATAGAGGGCTTCTTATTATTAAAGATATAAACAATTTCTTCTAGGAAAGATATGTTCTAGATGCCAAGATCACCATCAACAATGCTTTGAGAGGAATTTCCATAAAATCCCTAAGTTTGGTCAATCAAATGGGTCATCACAGACCACAAAAACAAGTCATATTGCATTGTCTCAAAACAAATGCTAATAGATGAGTCCTATTGAATCTGTGATATAGAGACCACAGAATCCAAACATTTATCTAGCTCACCTATCCGGGGAAACTCTTCCCAATTGACATATTCCAAGTTGTCAATGCATTCCTCTTTTGTGAATGGAATCTCCTATATAGGAATGCCCAACGCACCCATGATCCCAGGCACTTCATCTCCTAGGGTTAGGTTTTTGGATGTCTATTGTTTTTGACATTCCCGTTTATTGTAAAAGGCCTTCAGAGCCTCATTATAACCATCTTCTTGCGAATGAGTGCAACTGTCACATCTCTTCTCAGAGATAAGCTGCCACCATTCAAGCAAACTTGTTTTCCACTGCATTTTACAGTTTCAACTTATTTCCTTATTGAATAGAAAACCAGTTTTACTGTATCTCTGTTATTTGGTTTTAAGCATCTTTTAATAATCTATATTCATTTTGTTTTGCTCATAAAATCCGGATCAGATGCACATTTCACACACGTATGCTAATATAAATATATATAGATAT
>JASDQU010101244.1:3652-14228 GCA_032191745.1 Picea mariana | reverse complement strand
AGCGAGAGAAGCATCACGACATGTTTCATCCAGCTTGGATAGATATAAGAATCGTTCTTCTTCAGCAGAAGTATGGGGCAGGAGTTCTACTTTCAGTTTGAGCGATGGAATCTCACATTCGATTGGTAGAATGACTTCAATGCCATACACCAACTGGAAAGGAGTAAATCCAGTTGAATTTTTCACAGAAGTACGATAAGCCCAGAGAGCGGAAAAAAGTTGTAAATGCCACGATGTCTTGTTTTCCCCTACCATGCATTAGATCATGGTTTTTAGGACTTTGTTGATGGCCTCAACTTGTCTGTTAGCCTGAGGGTAGTAAGGGGATGAGTTTTCATAGAAAAAACCCAATTTGACATGTAACTCGCTCATCATCTGGTTCTTGAAGTGTGCACCATGATCGGTGACAATGTCACGTGGTACGCCAAAATGAGTTATGATATGGTTGAAAAGAAATAGAGCTGCAGTACGACCATCGTTCAGTAAGGTAGGCATAGCCTCAACCCATTTGGTGAAGTAGTCGATGACGATGATGATGTAACCGTGCCCCCCGGCTGAGGTAGGTTTACACTGCATGAAATCGATACCCCACTTGGCAAAGGGGTCGATGGCAATAATGGGGTGCAGTGCAGTAGGGTGGGTGCGTGCCTTCTTGTTAAAGACTTGGCAGGGTGGGCATTTTTTGACGGCCTCGATGCAATCTTTGAAAATCGAAGGCCAAAAGTAGCTGGCACGTAGGATTTTTTGGGCTGTGGCCATCCCAGAAAGGTGACTGCCATAGGAACCAAGGTGACAATCATTCAAAACGTGTTCATCCTCCTCGTGAATCAGACATCGCTGAAGGATGGTGTCAATACCGCGGTGATACAAGGTGTCACCAATGATGAGATAACGACGAGAGTGGTGATGAATGCGTCGATGCTCTTCGCGAGAAATGTTGGGCTGAAAACATTGGGTTTGAAGGTAGAGGAGAATGTCTCCATACCAAGGATCGGAGGTGCTGATGAGGAAGAGAGATTCATCAGGGAGAGAATCTCTAGGTTCAATGTTTTCATCGGAACGAGGGAGAGCACAGATAAGCTCTGCGAACACCAGGGATTTTTTGGCTTTGGCCTTCATAAACTCAAGATAGAATTCTTGAAGAATAACGATCCATTTAGAATATTTGCCCCCAAGTAATTGACGTGTCAAGATGTGGAACATGGGGTTGGAGTCTGCGATCACCGTGGTGGTGTGCAATAAGATGTAATGGTGGAATCTATGGACAGCGATGACGGCTACCAGAGCCAGTTTCTCGACATGTGAATATCACAGCTTGGGTCCAGATAGACTCTTTCTTAGGTAATAAATCACATGTTCTTCACCGTTGGGGTCCTCTTGAACTAACACCATCGCAATAGTTGAAGTGGAGGTGGCCAAGTAAAGGATATAGTCCTTTGCATACTCTGAAGGGTGTAACAAGGGAGCGTGGGTCAAGGCATTTTTGAGAGCATTGAATGACCATTGGGAAGTATCATCCCAGATGAAAGGGGTTTTTTTCTACAGTAACCGCATAAATCCTTTAGTTATCTCGGCGTAGTTGCAGATGAAACAACGAAGGAATTTTTCTTTGCCTTGCAAACTTTGGAGTTGGGTTAAATTGGTAGGTGGGGGTAAGGCTAGAATGACCTTAATCATTAAGGGATCCACCCTGATCCCATCTTTGGAGACAATGAAACCGAGGAGTTGACTAGATTCGACAGCAAAAATTCACTTGTGTGGGTTCAAGTGAATGCGATAGAACCGACATCAAAGAAAAATCACCCGCAAGTGATCAATGTGATTGGATCGATTGGAGGAATGGGTGGGTAAATCGTCGAGGTAAGGCTCCACGATATGCTTGATATCGTGGAAATCGTACGACATGGCCTGCTGGAAAGTGGCGCCAGCATTTTCAAGGCCAAATGGTAACTTTTGATAGGCGAAAGTTCCCCATGGGTAGATAAAGTCTGTCTTATGTTGATCAGCAGGTAAGATTTCAATCTGGTTATACCCAGAAAAGCCATCCATGAAGGAGAAGATTACGCTCCCTGCGCAATTATCGATGATTTGGTCGATGAAGGGCGTAGGGTAGTTGTCCTTGGGACAAGCTTTGTTGAGATCGCGATAGTCGACAAAAACATGGATGGTCCCTTGTTTTTTGGCAACCGAAACAAGGTTGGAGACCCATGCTATCAAAGGGTCGGGGTAGATAAAGTCGGATTTTAGAAGTTTTTCAACTTCTGCCTTTATGGCTGAGATTTTCTTGGGATGAACTGGGTGGAGCTTTTGTCGAACCGGTTTCATGTCAGGGTAGGTCTTGATTTCGTGTACGGTGATTGAAGGGTTGATCCCTGACATTTCCTCGTAGCTACAAGTGAAGGCATCACATAATTCTTTAAACAAAGCAGTGTAAGAGGCCACTTCCTCGGGTGTGCAATTAGCACCAAGGTTAATGTTTTCCACGACACCTTCTTTGATCGAAATGTCAATAACGATCGTAGTAGATATGTTACCCATGTTCCCCTCAGAGAGAGTATCTTGTGTGAGGATAGGAGATTGTGGAGCATTGGTAACATCGGGAGGGAAGACAGAGCATATGTCTTGGTGAATTTCTTCCAAAGGCGGAAGAAAAGAGGATCGATGATGGTTATCATCCCAAGGTAGATCGTCAATGCTAAGCATTTCCATAATAGATTTGTCAGAAGGAAAAATTTGGGAAATGTAGTCAACGACAGACGACAAGGAATCCAACCATGAGGGCACCGAGTAGGCATTAGGTGCCAATAAATGTGAATTGTTCGAAGAGGGAGAGGCAGATTGAATAGCTACGTATGCAGCCTCGGCTGGGCTAAGTGGCATGGTGTCACCGAGCACATCGAATTCCAGGAGACTAGGCACAATCCAGGGGTCAGATGATTCCAAGGATTGATAAGGCATAGTCGAGATCATATTGACGGTAGCAATATGATGTGCGGTAGGTGGAAGTGGTGTAGGGAAAGTACCCATAAGGGTAGAATATTTCAATAAGCCAACACCAATGCTTTCATACGTAACTGGGTGGTCTCCCAAAAAGGGAATGTTGTTGGTGGTAGGGATGCGAGCATTGGGTGTACAAAAATAAAGCTGATCGACGGTGACAATTTTGCCTTGATGGGGGAATTTCACACATCGAAACATCGACGAGGCGATGGCAGTCATAGCATAGAACCAACTTCTTCCAAGTAGTAGGTTGTAATCGAGGGGAGCATAGACCACCTTGACATCAACGGTAATAGTTTTGCCGCCCAACTGAATGGCTAAGGATTGTAATAATCCGTGAGGATAAAAACCTCATCCATCGAAAGCACGTAACATCGTAGGGGATTTGTTAAGGGTAGGTGATTTTAAGCCTTTCCAACAAGCTAAGGACATGACACAAGTAGAGGCTCCCTCATCCAATATAGGTCGGTGGATTTGTTGATTGTGAACAACAACATCGATTTGGAAAGCTAGCTGGTGGGAGAGTCGTGGTTGATGATCATCCAGATTAAACATGAGGTCATTTTATGACTCAGGATCAAAAGTGACGATAGCAGCTAAGAGCGTTCTACGTTGGCTGGGATAGTGTTGTAGAACTTCCAAGGCGAACATTGCACACGGTGCTTGGGCCAAATCTTCTACAATGTTGTAATTTTGGACAACCCTTGAATTAGGATTGAAGGTAGATTTCCGGATGGTGCTCTTAGGAGGGTGTAATATGGATTCAAAAGAAGGTTTCTCAATCTGAAGTGGCTCGGATGGAGGGCTGGCAGATGGAGGACTAACGGAAGATGGTAATGGGTCCGGTGTGGGACCATTAGTAGTCTTCGACTTATCAGGTTTAACTGGCATGTCATATGTTGCAGAGTGAGTGGTTATATTAACCCCATTGAACATATAAATGTGGGCACTTGTCGAGGCCTCATCATGGGATTGGTTGGAACTGCCCCCTGTGTTGGGGGTTTGAGCAACCAAAGATTACTGCTGTGTAAAAGGCTGAGTAAGAACAATGGGTTGTGAATTTCCTTTGAAAATATTGGCCACTTCATCACGATGTGGACAGTCTCGAGTGTAGTGATTGTCACCACAAATGAGACATGGGAATTTTGGTTTTCTTTGTGGTTGTTTTCCGGCAGCAGGGGTTTGCGGTTGATTTTTTGGTTGTTCATTGTTATTGTTTTTCTTTGGTTTATTTCTCACTTTCTTCTTGCCCCCAGATTGTTGTGAAGGGGTTGATTGGACCGCATTCACCTCAGAGACTTGAGTTTGAGGGGGGGTATAAGAGGGTGCAGTCGGGCTGGGAGAAGCCGTCGAAGTGGGCCGTTGAATCGTTCCAATCGACTGGGTAGTAGATTGGGTTTTTACGGAGCCAATAATTCCATCCGCGTGGGAAGCAGACGATGGTTTGGATGGATCGTTAGTGGCATGGGTAGCATTCGGTATCAACTCGTACAGAGTACCTGATTGTGAATAGACTAAGTCTAAGTACTGAGCTTGGGAAATAGCTTCTTCCTTGGTGACTACACCACCCATGGCAACATCACGAGCGATCTGGGGTAACAATGATTTAGTGAACCATTCCGCTAACAATTGGTTAGGAATGACCGCTTTGATTAGCCTTTTTCATCGTCTCCACTCATGAATATGGTCGCAGATATGTACGGACGTTGTCTGACGAAGATAGGTTAATAGCTTAGTAACCATCTCGTATCGAATAGGTAGCTGGAAGTGTGTGAGGAAGGACATGGCGAGACAGTTGAAATCGTGAAAGGATGTGCATGGTAGTTCAATATACCATTTTGCTGCGGAACCCGTAAGCGTTCGTTGGAAAAGATGAAAACGTATAGAATCGCCCATGAGGGAGTTGTATGAACACCACAAATGGAAAGTCATCACGTGGTTGTTCGGGTCTTCTCCGGACTTTCCGTCGAATTTTGGGATATCAGAAGGAAATTTAGCTGGAATAGCTGGCCAAACCGGAGAATGATAAATAGGATCATTCTTTAACTGAGACAAGTCTGGAAGGTCCAGGGTAGCTAGAAAAGGTAGCTGTAGGTTAACTTGTGGGTAATGCTGGTGCGGCATGGGGACACCAGTGGGGCCAATCACTGGGTTATGTGGATAATTGAAACTAGTGGGCCCTCTTGTGTGAGGTTGGTGTTGACCAGGGTACACAAGATTCGAGTTGTTTTGAGAAGCATGTGTGAGAAGAGGATAACAAGATGGGTTTTGAGGGTTATAGGCTGGGTTTGGAATTTGTCCATAAGGAGGTTGTTTCGGAGTTTGAGAATTTTGTCCTGCCGAGAACTGTGGGTTCCCTGGAAAAGGGACATTCCGTGGATTAGGTGTGGTAGACACATTTTGTCCATACGGTTGATGGTAGACTCCGGATTGAGGTTTCCCCCCAGCATGAGTGTGCCCTCCAAATGGAATTTGTCCTCTGGTGGGAGGATGCCCCCCAGCTTGAGGTAGAGTTCCCGAAATTTGAAAACCAGACGTAAATGACTGACCAGTACCGCCGAGCGGATTAGGGCCACCAAGGCCGGTCCCTCCGGGTTGTTGGATAGGTATGGAACCTCCTAGCATAACTTGGGTAGTAGTGGCTTGGGTAGTAGTGGCAGTGAAAGCATTCAGCTCTCTGTACCCAAACGAGAGTGTAGGTCTTGGAGTTACAGGTGTGCCAATCGCAGCTTGGTTGACCACCGCATTACCGGCGGGAATAGTCGGAATGTGAGGGACTATTGTAGAATGAGCCATCTGGAGGGGAAGAGTAGACCTTGGGCCAACGGACTGTATGTTCGGACCAATGGGTGGTGTGGCTGTAAAAGTGGTTGTACCGGTAAAATGGTTTAGGGGTACGGTGTAGGAAATGGGTGCGTCAACGCCCATCCCTATTCCATAAAGATCTCGCACCATGCGCGATGGACTTTGAACAATGTCTGCGGTCCAAAAAGGGTCATCGGCTAAAGGGTTTTGATGAGACCCGGCCGAAATGTCAGAAGGATTGACGACGACAAATTCACCAGTGGAATTTAGTTGGACACGTTGTTCATATCCCTCCGAAATGTGAAAAGCTTTCGGAGACTCTGAAACAATTCAAAAATTCTCTAAAGAAGTGGGAACTTCTTCCTGGGAAGTTGTAGTGTCTTGAACCTCGCTCTGTTGAGGAGATTCCTCCGTAGAATTAGGGGGTAAAGGGGTGTTTCCTTCCATATTTTCTGGAGGAAGTCCCTGTAGCCTCCATGAACAGCGTGGAGGGTCGATGTTGGCGAAAAAGATCTATGGTCAACTAGCGAAAAGAAGCAGCATATGCTAATAGAATCTAAGAATCACAACCAAGAAAACATGACCTTTTCTCAATNCTTCCTGGGAAGTTGTAGTGTCTTGAACCTCGCTCTGTTGAGGAGATTCCTCCGTAGAATTAGGGGGTAAAGGGGTGTTTCCTTCCATATTTTCTGGAGGAAGTCCCTGTAGCCTCCACGGACGGCGTGGAGGGTCGATGTTGGCGAAAAAGAGTCGGCAAAAAAGATCTATGGCCAACTAGCGAAAAGAAGCAGCATACGCTAATAGAATCTAAGAATCACAACCAAGCAAACAGGACCTTTTCTCAATGACCATACTAGTTGGTGATGAAATCCAACGTCGTGTGATCAAGTCCAGAAGGGGTGGGGATAGGGTGGAACAGTTACAGTGGCAACCTGCTTAACGGACTTACGCCTTGGTGAAAGCTTCCACGCAGTAATTGTGGATTTACCCTCCAAGGAGCCCGAGTGAGTTTGACCAATGTATGCTCTAGGTACAATGAGACTTCCCTTCACCATCACCTTGTGTAAGACCCTAAAGATTATGGCCACTAAGGTTAAAAATTCGCAGTCAACCCCTGGACGGGAACAGTCGATCGTCCGATCCGAATGTACGAGCAGGGTATCGAGCCTGAAATCAACTAAAAGGCTTCCACAGAGTAATTGTGGATTTATCTTTAAGCGATCCCCATAATACGATCTGACCACCACAATCAGTTAAACCATGGAGGGTTAGTCTTCGTAGCTCACCCGAATGCGACCTCGTGCGTAACCCCTGTGTGAGAGGCGGATCCTAGGTAGACTTATACGATAATTGGATTTGACTCTCCCTAACTCAGGATGCTACTGTTTGTTTGGAAACTTTGGAGAGTTATGCTCACAGCCTAATCCAAAGTACTAATCCTAGTCTACTGTTGGTGGAGGACCCTAGAAAAGAAAAAATTCTAGATAATTTTTAATTAGCGTTGATTTTATAGCTGTTCTTTACTCAAAGGGGTGCATGGAAGTGAAACGAATGGAATTATGACTCAGTCCCAAAAATGCATCAAGGATGATAAGAATTCATTTCTTTTCGATGAACATCTATCTAAGGGAGAGAGAGAGTTCTTTTCACTAACAAGCACTAATAAGGAATGTCCTCAAACAAATTTTCCTCAATCAAATCCTGATGTGATGCTAAAACTTTTGAGATACCTTCTAATATGCACAATCAATCATGAAGATGCTTTTTNGGGTGCATGGAAGTGAAACGAATGGAATTATGACTCAGTCCCAAAAATGCATCAAGGATGATAAGGATTCATTTCTTTTCGATGAACATCTATCTAAGGGAGAGAGAGAGTTCTTTTCACTAACAAGCACTAATAAGGAATGTCCTCAAACAAATTTTCCTCAATCAAATCCTGATGTGATGCTAAAACTTTTGAGATACCTTCTAATATGCACAATCAATCATGAAAATGATTTTTTATTGTTTTCATATGAATAATGATTAATTCAAAACAATGCTCGTCTTGCTAATTATCTTTTTGGATGAATGAAAATCAGACCAACACAAGCAAGAATCATACAAACAATACACCCTCTCGTTGTGATCAAAACAAGAAGCAAAAGAAAAGAAACAATCAAAGAGAAATCAAACTTCACACCAAAAGAAATGTCGAAGAACAATGATTTTAACTAAAATCAAATGGAAAGATCTGTAGGCCTTTTGATGACTTTCACCAGAGTTTTTTTACTCAATCAAAAAAAGAGAGAAAGACAATGCATGGGTTTCAAGCTCCAAATGACAGAAAAAGATCAACAACAATAGTGAAGAAGGCTACAAAATCCAAACAACAAGATGTTTGTTCTTCAAAAGGACAGATGTTGAAGCTGGAAAGGAAGAAGGATTGATTCACAAGGTGACCCAACAAGAGAAACACAGAGGTAAAACCTTGAAAAAGAAATTATGGAAGGTTTATTGGCCAAAGGAGGGTTGTCGCTCTGTTTTCAGGGACAAGGAGTGTTATAGCGCTCTATGTAAGGCACTTAGGGAGCGTTGGTGCTCTGTTAACACAGAGACATGGGCACCAGGGTCAAAAAGCTCTTAAAAGTGTCAAAAATTCAAAAAATTGCAGTTCAATTTCGACAATTAGGTTGAGTGTGATGGGGTGGGGAGCCAATCATCTCATAAAATCAATCAAAAGAGGAGTGAACCAGGTCTGAAACAATCAAGGGGTGAAACAAGGTCTATGAGGAGAAATCAAAACAAGAATTTTTTATTTGAGGACTCCCCAACGGAGTCGCCAGTTTCTGTTGTAGGAAAAACTCCTTGCGGACAGGTAGATTGCCTCAAAGAGCTAGACCCTAACGCTAAGACAGAAAATTCTTAACGTGAACACTGAATTCCTTTCAAATCCATACAAACTAATACATGATAAGGAAGGAAAATAACAATACCTCTTTATCGACGTTTGTCCCTGTACGCTCCAAATCGAGCTCCAAACTCTTGCTCCTCGCTGAGTCCTGTAGACAAACAAAGTACGATCGCTTCCTACTCTATTTATATTAGCTTGAAAACATATCTATCTATCAATGATAGGTTCATGTAAAATTAGACACAAACTAGAAAGAAACAGGCCAAGCGTGTCATATTAATGAGAATAACGACATCAATACTTACAATCGTAGATGCAAATGCGAAAACTTCGTCAAGTCCCCTTCGTCAAACCATTTCTCGAAAGATCCACAACCTGGATGATAGCAGCTTCATTGATCACTCTCCTTTGGCTGACTGTGTGTTTCCTATGAGATCATAGGTTTCATGCTAGCAATTCTTCCTCCTTTTTCACCACCATAGAGCCTGCTTATATAGGTTAAGAGAAGCTTAACCTCTTGAGTTATCTTTAGAACAAGTTGAGGAATTCCCTCCTTGGATCAGGGATCTTCTGATGGAACCAAGAATTTGAATGCAATTTCCTTCTAAACTTGAGAGATCCTCCCCTTATTCTCCTCAACAGGCCAACTACTGCCTCAGATTAGACAACGCTCCCTCAAAAGGGGCATCAGAGCACTATAGCGCTCCCTAGGAATCTTGAGGGGAGCGCCAATGCTCCAAGGGTGGATAGTGATCCTTCTGAGGGGAAAATAAGCGTTATAACGCTCCCTGAGACCTTATAGGAGAGTGCCAGTGCTCCTAAGGCTGATGTAGGGGAGCACTCACCTTCAAAACCTTTGTTTAAGAGCTCTTCTCAGGTGATAAAAGTTCCTTGACTCCAGTTAATCATTTTTTCTCCTCCAAATAAAGTGTATGAGGTGTCTTAAGTGCCTCCTTAGTGTCGTCATTAAGGAAGTATGCTTGAAAAATATTTGCAACACTTGTGAACAACTTGTGACACTTGCGAAAGTTTTAAGGAACATGCAACACTTACGACACTTATCGAAGTGAGCAATATTGAGGTGTAACAAGAAGCAACTCCGCAATTGATTCATAAAGATTGTAAAAGTTTAGTGGACCTGGTATGGTCCTGAGGATGCAACATGGGGGAATGAAGATGCTATGTGGGAAGAGTACCCACATATTTCTGAAGATCTTGGAAATCTTGTTGTTGTCATGTAAGTAAGTTGCAGTGAGGATAGTTCAAAAATAAGGGGAGGGGATTGCAACACCCCAAGGCCGAGACTTTGCTAAATTGTAATTATGTTTATAGGTTGGTGAGAAAAGTGTTTATAAGATGGAAGAATTATGTGTTTATTAGGCTAGAGAGCACAGATGCTAAGGCCAATCAGCTTGATTTTGTATATGTAAATACTCACATCATTAATAAAATTACATCCTTTCGTGTATACCTACCACGAGGAAAGAGTTATTGGGGACTAAGCTCCACTAGGTAGGGAAAGGGAAGGGGCTAAGAGTCTAGGAATAGGGACTAAGCTAGAGGGCTTACCTCTAAAGGAAAAATATTATATTATTATTTCCTAGAGGCTAAGGTTTGACTTAACCATGTTGTCATAAGTTCCTGGGGAAAGGGGATAAGTGTTAAGTGGAGCTCATGCAGCTTCAAAGAGACATGTGTCAACCTGGGCGCATGAATTTTTTAGATGGGAAAGTTAGCTCATTGTAGTGTTCTCTCACCATTATCACCATTCTCACCATTCTAAAGAAGCTCATGATGGTCGCAACTCTGGAAGTCATCCATACTCCCCAATGATGCATGCAACATTGTAACCTGCAGATATATTTGAGTTATCCT
>JASDQU010101243.1:534580-560086 GCA_032191745.1 Picea mariana | reverse complement strand
AAGGGATAGTTGGCTATCAGTTGTGATTTGTTCACACATGCAGTGGATATGCTTATGAGCATGTGCAAACGATTCATTCAATTCATTGTGAGAATTTGGATTGCAGAGTTTGTGCAGAGGAGGCAAGCTGTCTGGACACCGAAATTGGTGCATGTATTTGCTAATTTGTGTATGACAGTGTGAGACGATTGTATTGTACTGAGAGCACTTGGATTAGAGCTTTGTATGAGATTGTCTCATGATTCATGATATACATAATATATGATAGTGGGGTTTTTATCTTTACACTTTCCCGGTAAAACTTATTGTGTTATGTGTTATTGATATTTCACTTTGTGCATTGTGATTGAGATCGTAGTTTAAATTGCTTCCGCAAAAGTAATAGTAGAATCGATTCTGTATTTAACAATAGCAGAACTTGTTAGATCAGGAGAATTGCAAGAATACATTAATTTGTATCGAAATTTCTACAGAGTTCATGATGCAACGAATCCAAAACTCTTGTCACTCCAATCCCCGAATTCCAATATGGGAATTTGTGTACAAGATCAACGACCCTCGTTGATATGGATTTGACGGTCACTATCCCTCCTGAGCTTAAGGGCATTTAAAGACACTCAGTCATAATCCCTTTGCTATTCCACGAGATCCAATGGCTCATGGGATTTTGGAGCTTTCCCCGAACTCTGACCGCTCACCACACGTCTCCTCCAATGGATGGTCTAGATCCTTTTAGGACTCCTCCTTTCTACCACAGAGCATGTCGGGGTTTCGGGTATCGGGATTTCGCATCTTGAGAAAATGAGAGGTCTTGCCCTTTGGTTTCCCGGGTGCCAAAAACGTCGAAACGTTGACTGGAAGCCACGTGTCCTTTCGATGGATGACTGCAACCTTTAGCCATGATCAACTGTTGTGATATTTTTGGGATGATCAATGGTCATGATCAAATCTTGACTTTCTCAAACTTATTCATACTAAACTAATTTAGGGTTTCGTATACCAGGATTTTGCGACTTGTGAAGACAAGGGGTCTTTCCCTTTGGCTTCCCGGGTGCCGAAACACCGACCGACAACCACGTGTCCTCTACAAATAGATGGTCCAAGTAACTCCCATGGATCTTGGGATCTATGGTCCCGATCCCTTCACTACTTGCGAAGGTTGAAAGGGGTCAAGGCATTAACGCCTACGTTCCTTCCTCCAATCTAACGGTCATGATAGACCTCAGATCCTCTGAAAGGATATCATCTATTCAGCTAGAAAATGAAAAGGTACTCTCTTTTGGCATTTGAAACTCATTATCCTTCCTGAGATTCGTCAGCTATGAAGTACTTGAGATCTTTGCGCTCTTTCTCCTAGACTTGACTCTTAGAAGAGTCTTCAGCACAACTATTACACTCCTTCATCAAGGGGTTTTGGGGTTCTATTTGGTCACAGAGAGCCTGTGCATATCTACACTACCTCTCATGATCTTAACAAACTCCGTCCTCCAAGGGACTCAGAACGACTAGGTGAGTAAACCATCATACATGCAACTATGCCTAAGGTCAATGAACTCACAATTCATGGCTCTAGCTTAAGACACTACAGAACTCAAGAATTTATGAGAACAAGTCATGTCCAAACCATATAATTCCTTACTTGCCTAATTATACAACCAAGCAGAAACAGCATACAGTATATCCATTAAGCATTCATTCACATTCCTGAAAGCATGCACAGTATAACCAATTCATACACAGTTACAGCTAAATTACATAGGGTAGGAAATCACTTATCTATTACAGGTTTCCACCAACCAACTGATTGTGGGTGTTCATCCTTCCACCCGACCATAGGCTCAGAGGCATTCAATCTTATCACTCTGGCCACCCCCGTGCCAAGCCATGATATCACCAGGGAACTCTCACACTTCTCGAGGGTTCTTCCTCCATTTTCGCTTCTACTTGGATCATGTTCTTTGTAACTCAGAGATTTCTCTCTCGGTTATGGCCTCGGCTAGGTTTCTCAGATGCTCCCTGACATCAATCTCACGGCCTTCAGTTTAGGAATCACTGGAGAGCTCTGCACATCTCCCTTGCGAGCTTACACTCTTCTCGTCCTGTCTCCTCTCCCGTGTGTGTCCCTCTTACCTTGGACGGTTTGCCAACCTATCATGTTCCTTCTATTAGAAGGAAGCTCAGGTCTGTAGGTCCCTGTGGTACTTCGGGTTGATAGACCATGTTTCCATTCATGGGGGTGGTTGATAATCCAACCACCGGTCCTTTCTTCATCAACTGATTTCTCTCCTTGGGATCTAAAGGAGGTTGTCATCCTTATCAAGGGAAATTTGGGGTTATTTGTCATAATGAACCCTCTCTTATAGTTTTCACATTCTTCCTCTAGTGATATCATGGCCAGAACTTTCAAGGCGTCACCCCCATAGTTAGTTATTGGCAACTCAAACAATAATACATTTACATTTTTCCTCATGCATTAGCATGGTAATTCCTATTTTATGATTAATTACAAATTGGGGGAAATAGGGTGTTACAAAACAGAGGTATATCAGCCTTATGAAAGACTTCCCTAATGTCTTTGCATGGATTTATCAATATTTGAAAGTCTATAACACTAGAGTAATTCAACATGTAATTCCCATCAAGGAGTATTAGAAACCTTTCAAGCAAAAGTTGAGAAGAATCAACCCTCTGTTGTTGCCATTGATTGAAAAGGAGGTAAGGAAACTATTTGATGCCAATATTATTGTGTCCTTAATATTTTCCAAGTGGGTGGCTAACCTTGTGCCTTTTGGGAAGAAAAGTGGTGAAATAAGATTGTGTGTGGACTTTAGGAATCTAAATAGGGTGTCTCTCAAAGACAACTATCCACTTCCTAAGATGGATTACATCATACAAAAGGTGGTTGGATCTCAGAAAATGTCGATGCTTGATGGTTTTTCTGGATACAACCAGATGACCTTGGGGTACTTTCATGTATGCAAAATTGCTTTTGGGAATTATGAATGTTGGAGTGAATTTACAAAGGGCCATGGACATAGACTTTGCCGATGAGAAGGATAATTTTATCATGATTTACTTGGATGATATCATCGTGTTTTCAGATTCCGATGATCAACATCTTGAACATCTAAGAAACGTTTTCCAAAAATGCAGAAAGTTTGGCATCTCATTAAATCCAAAAAAATCAAAATTTGGGATGCAAGAAGAAAAATTGCTTGGACACATCATTTAAAAGGAAGGCATAAAAATAGACCCCGGTAGAGTGGAAGGAATTCTGAACATCGGCACTCCCAGGAGCAAGAAAGAGGTATAGTGTTTCCTAGGAAAGGTAAATTTTATGAGGAGGTTCATTCCCAACTTGGTTAAAATCATAAAGTATATCACAAATATGCTCATGAAAGGTAATGAAATAAAATGGACTCGTGAAGTTAGGAAATCATTTGAAGATATTAAGGTGGCGCTGACCAAAGATCTAGTGTTAGCCAGCCCGAATTTCGCAAAGGATTTTATCTTATTTTCATTTTCCTCAAAACACACCATTGTTGTTGTTTTGTTGCAAAAAGATGAGTATAAATTTGAAAATACCATAGATTATTTCAGTAGGACATTAAGAGACTTCTCACTAAGGTATGACATCTTGGAAAAACAATCATATGCCTTGGTGAAGGCCCTTAAAGAATTCAGAACTTATATATTGCATTCCCATGTCATTGCTCATGTGCATGTCAATTCTGTGAAGGATGTTTTGACTCAACCTGATCTTGAGGGAAGAAGGGGAAAATGGATCACGGTAATGTTGGAATATGACCTCGAAATCAAGCCTACAAAGTTGATTAAGGGTCAAGGGCTCGCAAAATTAATGGAGCAATTAAATTGTGATGTTTTGGGAATCAATTTTATTGTTGATCCGTCGAAAAATCCACAAGAATAAGAGGTCCCACAGGTATCTTAGAAGTTCATTGATTCTCCTTGGTACACTGACATTATTTACATGTTAAGAAATTTACAAGATCCTCTCAGATTGAGTAAAAACAAAGCCAGATTTTTGAAGTTGAAAGCAACTAAGTTTTTCATTCTAGACAATTCTTTGTATTGGAAGGATCCAGGTGGGATATTACTAAATTGTTTGTTGGAGTAAGATATGAAAAGGGTTATTAAGGAGTTTCACAAAGGAGACTGTGGGGGGCATCATTATTGGAAGACCACTTCGCACAAAATATTGAGGGCGGGATTCTTTTGGCCCAGTATTTTTTCCAATGTATACAAAGAAGTTTACAACTGCCATGAATGCCAGATCTTCGATGGGAAAATAAAGTTGCAACCCCTGCCTTTAAAACCTATCTTTGTTGAAACATTTTTTATGAAATGGGGCCTAGATTTTATAGGAGAGATTCTTCTACCATCTTCAGCTTAGTATAGGTGGATACTGACGGCCATGGACTAATTCACCAAATGGATTGAAGCGGTCCCCAGAAAGAAAGCTATTAATACAGTTATCATTCAGTTTTTAGAGAGAAATATCTTGTCTATATTTGGTTGTCCAGTCAAGATCATCACTGAAAATGTAGCGGCATTCAAGTCTAAGAAGATGGAGAAATTTTGTAGTGACTATAACATAACTCTGGGCCATTCCACAACATATTACCCACATGATAATGGATTGGCTGAGTCGTCTAACAAAAGTTTGACCAGGATTATTAAGAAGCTTCTACAGGACAACAAGAAAGCTTGGTACAAAAATCTTATCTACGCTTTATGAGCCGACAAAATCACCACTAAAAAGTCCATCTCCACATCACCTTTCCAAATTGTATATGGTACAGAGGTAGCTTTTCCCACCTCATTAGGACTGCCAGTGAGTATATTGTTGCAAGAGAAAGAATTTTAACCAAATGACGCTCAAAGGAGAATAAACCAATTGGTCCATGCACAGCAAATGAGAGAGCAGGTCTTCGACAAATCATAGCTACACCAAGACAAAATGAAAAGAATTTTTGACAGACACACCAAAGAGGAGGATTTCAAGGTAAATGATTTGGTACTAAAGTGGGACGCAAGAAATGAAGATAGAGGGAGGCATGGGAAGTTTGATCATCTTTGAATGCAGCCATTCAGGATTTCCATGTATCACGAGAACAACGTGTATTTGTTTCAAGAGCTTAATGCAGATCTCACTGGTGGGGGGGCAATGAATGGCAGGTTTCTCAAACATTATCTTGTTTAAAAAAAAAAAACAGTCTTTCATGTCATTATAAATAACCATTGCTATTTTCAGAGAAAGCATTTTGAGTTAGTAGTCAGCAAAAAATTGAAGCCTGAAGTGAAGGACCTAAGTTTATGCTGAGTCTAGTCATAGTTTCATCAAGGAGGTCTGGGATGAGTCAATTTCATCATTTTAGAGTCTTTAAGTCAAATCAAACCCAATGGTTAGGCACCTGGTCTGTTGTTCTTTGCCACCTCACTAGGAGGATAGACTCCCCATTGGAGCCAACTATTAGCACCGTGATTTTTTGCAGTTAGAGTTAGTCCTAGATGATTCATAGTTCGTGTGTCAAAGTGTGTGAGTCATGACCAAATAGCGAATGGGTTGAAATCAGCAAGTAGCGGGTATGGAACTTGGAGTCGAGAAAGGGCGTAATGATTAGTCATGTGCGACTTGTAAAGTTCCCTTTCCCCAAAGATTGAGTCTTGTCAGAAAAGGGGAATTTGTGTGCTAGAGATTGAGGCAAGTTGTTTGGATAAAGGTCACGTCGAAAGATATAACGAACATCATCACCTAATTATGAAGTCAGAAAGGTAAAAAATCACGATGTTCCTATCATGTATACTCTGTCGCTCTTATCATTCATACGTTTCACACTTAAAAGTGTACTTGTCACATGAGTTTTCTGTGTAAATATTCAACCTGCTTCCAAACTTCTTATCACCATGGAATTATCTTCCTCTTCCATGCTTCCATTCCTTACCCATTCAAGCATAAATATTGGTCACCCTGCATGCATTTCCTTTACTTTCCAAATTTGTGCATTGTCCATGGTTCTTTCTGCAAGCTCTAGAGCCCTTTGTTGTGTGAAAGTTGATCGACATTGTTCATATTGCAAGCCTTTTGATCCGAGTTGTCACGTATCCTTCATCATTTTTCATTCATTGTTTAAATTATATTGGAGTTCGCCACAAACTAGCATGTTGGACATTATTTCTTCTCATGATCAGCCTCTCTTCTTTCGAATTTCTTCCTGTCACATTGAATTTCTTGTTGTGCTTAAATTCCCTGTCTCGCGACAGATCTCTCAGAACTTTGCTACTGCACCAGAATTTTTCATCGTGATCCCCTACTGTGAAAAGCCTTTCGTTGTTGTTTGCCACCGTGTCGAGTTTCCCCACTACGCTCAAACTTTCCATCGCACCCTACTGTCGCGCCATGAACTCCTGAGTATGATTCTATTTGTCGTGCAAATATTTTGTGACTGTTGCTCTGACAGTCTCTGTGAAGTCCTTCATTCTTATTTTCTACACAGAGAGGGTGTTATCATTCATTACCAAACACATGAGACAAATATATAATGGCATCATGGAAAAGTTGTTATAAACCTAATTTGCACCCAACCTGCATACATGGCCTCAGGCCCTACTATTTTCCAATTTCTTGAGCCAAGCTCTTTTAAAAAGCCCTCTTTTTTTATCCACACACACCCTGGCCTTCTACATCCTGCGTATGCACACATCCATACGCATGCAGGCCTTCTACAACCCACATATACTGACAAAAACACAAAAAATGGAAATTTGCAGATGGGAAATAGAGTTTTTGGGAAATTGCTAAAACTGTTTGACTTCCTATAGCCAGTCATTCAACCAGATAACTACCTATAAAATAAGGGGTAGGGGTCCCATTTGAAAGGAAGAAAAAAAAGGAGTATAGAAACTCTGCCCAAATTTATCCCCCCTTCACCCCAATTTCATGCAATTGTATTGTGAGGCTGAATAGTTGGTGCATTGTGAAGAGGAGCCCAGGACCAGGTTCGAGGAGCAGTGTCAGCCACATATTGTAGAGTTTACTCTTCTGAAGATTAATACAAAAAGGAATACTTTTTCGTCCCACCATATCATGTGTTCAAATTGTGTATTTATTTTATGATAATGTCACAATTAACCCAGCAATTAGTATATGAAATGCATGTTTGCAGCTCTCTGTTTGTCCATGTGTGAATGCAGGTGAGCTTTGGGAGGAGGCTTTCATTCAAGGAGTGAGTGAAAGTTAAGGGACCGACACCAAATGAAGGATTCAAGGTAGAGTTACCTAATCTTGTTTGCACCTTTATATTGCATGAATGTGGGGTTTTATGTTGGGAGAATATGGAAGAGTAGAGGCCTTTAAATGGTCATTTTCTGCATGCATGATTAGAGCTCTTAAATGCTAAGTCCATAAGAGGGATTTCCCACTCACATCATAATTGGCGACCCCACTAGGGAGTCTCTAGGGTTCTTTGGGTATTTTTTATTGGGTATTTTGAAATTGGTTTTACTACCTTTTTTGAGTTTCTACAAGAAGTCTGAGTGTTCATGGATTCTAGTTCTCAATAACACTACTCCCTGTCTTTCTTACCAGACTGTTTATTTTTCTATTTTGAAAAACTTGGATTCATACGCGCCCTGTAGAAGGGAAGACTGCATGTGCACGCTCCCTACCTTTAGTCAATCCGCGTATGTACGCATGCTGCTGAAGTGTTAGCTGCATGTCTAAAAATCCAGAAAATAATTCTCAGGAAGAGGTATTCATTCTCTCCCCTGTCAGAAGTGATCCTTCTCAGGGGTCTTCTGGATCCTTTCCTAGTCTCTATCTGCAGTCGGTAGTTAGGTAAGACCTCAGGTTAGCTTTGTTTTTCTAATTTTTTCTTGCCTCTTCTTTGTCAAAGTAGGTTTTTTCACCTTTAAGGTGTTTGGGTTTTCAATACCAGTACTCCCTCCTTGATCTTAGCTGCTTGTCTTTCTTTTTTGAGGAGAAACAGAGGCACACACGGCCTGTAGTGGGCCTACACGCGTGCATATGCACCCTGCCCTTGGACAGCCTGCGTGCATACGTTGGTTGTTGAAGTGACAATCGTGTGTCTTTCTAGAAATTGTTTCAAAGAGCAGTCATCCTCTTTCCTATCAAGAGTCATTTTTTCAGGGTTTTTCTTGTCTAATTATAGTCTCTGTCATAGCATTTTTAGCCTAGATTGGACACTAGCATAGCTTGCTTTTTCATTAAAATATTCCTTCTGTTCCTTATCTTTTTAATTAAAAGATTTATTTTGTTCCTTATCTTTTTCATTAAAATATTTCTTTCGTTCCTTAGTTTACTCTTTTTTAATATTTTGTTACTTCTGCTTTGATTGGAAGAAAATATTAAAAAAAAAAAAATAGCTTGTTAGTTCTCTTTCTTTCTTGGCATTTGCCTTGCATTGTTATTTGAAAAAGAAAAAGAAATTAGCATAGTGTTGTGTTTTCTTCTCATCTTAAAAGCATTTCAAAAGAAAAATAAGAAAGATAATCCTTCTTTGCTAGTGTTCTTATCATTCCTTTTTTTTACAAGAGTCTTAACAACATCAGTTGCACTACCACACCTTTTGAGTAAATCAAGCCTTAAAAAGAACGTTAATTAAAAATAACTAGATTTTTATGTTTGTAGGGTCCATCAACTAGTTTAGGGTTAGGGCCTTGAATTAGGTTGGAGAGGAAACTCTTCAAGGCTGTTAAAACAAACATATGATTCTATGCTAAGGAGTGTAGAAGTCCAGTAACGTGGAAATTATCCGGGACCCCCCTCTAACACAGGGGCTAAACACGAGGTCACGTGCGAAAAGATAGTGAAGATAACCCCTCCAAAGCCGGACCAAGTGTAGCATTTCATATACTAACTGTTGGGTTAGATGTGACAATATCATAAAATAAATACACAATTTGAACACATGATATGGTGGGATGAAAAAGTATTCCTTTTTGTATTAATCTTCACAAGAGTAAACTTTACAATATGTGGCCGACACTGCTCCTCGAACCTGGTCCTGGGCTCCTCTTCACAATGCACCAACTATTCAACCTCATAATACAATTGCAGGAAATTGGGGTGAAGGGGGGATAAATTTGGGCAGAGTTTCTATACTCCTTTTTTTTCTTCCTTTCAAATGGGACCCCTACCCCTTCTTTTATAGGTAGTTATCTGGTTGAATGACTGGCTATAGGTAGTCAAACGATTTTAGCAATTTCCTAAAAACTCTGTTTCCTGTCTGCAAATTTAAATTTTCCGTGCTTTTGTCAGTATATGCGAGTTGTAGAAGGCCTACATGCATATGGATGTGTGCATACACATGCTATAGAAGGCCAGGGCGCGTGTGGCTCAAAAAAGAGGGCTTTTTAAAAGAGCTTGGCTCAAAAAATTGGCAAATAGTAGGGCCTGAGGCCAGGTATGTAGGTTGGTTGCAAATTAGGTTTATAACAGATGCCCCCTAAAGTGTCAGGTCATAAGAGCATGTGATGGCCGAAATACTTTGCCAATATTTATCAATGTGCCAAGTTAGTGAGCCCAGGGACCAGTATTTGGGAGCTGCCATCTACAAAATAACATTTTGTCTCTCTGAGGCGGGCATACCCATGCTCGGGATAAAAAACTAAAATCATGGTTACCAATCAAATACACTGCAAATCCATGTCATATAACTATATAAAGTGTAGCCGCGAACAATACACAGCAGATCTACATCTCAAAATCAAAAGATATACATGTATAGTATCCATCTTCAAGAAGTTAAGTGTCTTTTGATGGTTGGAGATGATGCTTTCAGAGCTCGATCAACAACTTCAAGATCTTCAAAACTCGGGTAAGAGTGTAATATGAGTGTACGACTTCACTACCTAGAGGTCTTCAATAGCTCATCATGAATAGACAAGAGGATCCCGGCGATCAGACTAAAAAATTCATTGATTTTGATTGGTATTTTAGGATGTTCAGGCATGAGGACAAGATACAAACTGCAGAAAGGCTGATACGAGCTTGGTAAAAATTCCCTTGGACAGTATCACAACAAATGATGAGACTCAGGCAGCATGATATTGACATAAGTTGATGATGCAGGAGGCAACGCCAACTCTCCATATGTTTGGAAGAATAACCAAATGGAGGAGGACATAGCTCTATGAGAACAACTTCCTAAGGTCATACTATATCCCAGATCTTTGACAAACAAACAATAAGATGTGCTTTGTCCAAGGGTGACTCATTGTGCTTCCAATAAAAAGGAAAGTACTTTTCCCCTCCTCTTTTTGGGGTATATTTGATTTTTTTGTCTTTTTCAATAATTTTGGAAAGCTTGAAAAAGAATAAAATAATGCCACGTTACAAAGGATGATCGAGCGTCGCAAACATAATAGTTCCAAGTGCATGGAACACAGGGATGATCAGAGCGAAGGGACATATGCAGGAAAAGGACACTCGGGAAAAATCCTCCATGGGCCAAAGGTGTCAAGACATTGAGGCAAAGTCCTACAGGGCTTGTGTATAAGGCATGCTTCAGATGGTTCAGTTGAGAGAAACATGGAGCCGACATTAGGCCAAAGACGTAGGTATGAAAATGCGATTAATAAGACACACAATGGTAACGTCATTCAATGTAATTTTAATGAGCCCAGAGAAGGTAAGCTCATCCGGTTTTTCATTTTTATAGAATCTAAAAAAGCGTAAAAGAAGACTCCACGGGGGTACCTTTTTTGAAAATAGTCTAGTCGGTTTAAAAAAGAGGTAAACTAGCACCAAAAAGACAACTATTCAAAATCATTTTAACGAGTGTGACAAAGACAAGATCACACGATAATCTTTTCATTTTTAGGGAGTCTGAAAATAGCTTAACTATGGACTCCATAAAGGTTGTTCTTCTGGGCCAATTTAACGAGTGTGAAGAAACAAGGTCACTCGGTGATCTTTTCAATTTTAGGGAGTCTGAAAAGAGCTTAACTATGGACTCCGTGGGGGCGCCTTTTTCGTAAATTTTGTCCCTCGGGCCATAAAAAGGGGTAAAGTTATACCTGAGGGTAAGAAGACCCATGGGGGCTACGACTCATGTATGAAACTGGTTCAGGTAGAGCCCATTGTTAGGCTCAAACCAAGATTCTTTTCGATAGTCAACTTGGAAAGTCTCCCAAAAGGGAAGAAAACACAAACCATGGTGTAAGTCCTCCCACAGTATAGAAACCGTGGTCATGGCTTCAAGGATAGCCTCATCTAAAAGCAATTCAAAATCTGAGAAATCACACAAACGAGGGTCAATAGTCCCAAAGGGTGAAGTAAACTGACCATACTTCATATGACGATGGAGGTTCTGTCCAGGACTGGCAGAGTCTATCAATGAAGAGTCACAAGCACGAGGGCTTGAGGATATACAAACAATGAGATTAGACTCAGAAGGATACTCAAGCCCACTTGGACCAAGAGGGGGAAGCAAGGGCTCCCATGCCCCTATTGGATAAACCAATGCATCAATTGTTGATTCCAAGTCTCAAGAAGGAAAACATGATACATGTTCCTGCTCAGAAGCAATTGAACACCGAGGATAAGATGCCACATAATTAACCTATGGTGGGGTGGAGTCTACACAAACACTAGGAACATATAAAGGGACAGCCTAAACTAACACTGAATTAGGATGGTTATTATCAAATGCCAGCTGGTCAATAGTGACAATGCTTCCATTGTGAGGGAAATGCATCACCCGGAAGAGTGTAGCATTCATAGCATATACATAATCACGCCCGAGAAGTATATTGAAATCTAACGGGACTTGCACCACTATAACATCGACGCAGACAATATTCCCACCTGATGAGATAGGAAACTAAGGAAGAACCCCCAAATATTCACTAGGACATCTTTCAAAAGACAACATCTCATGCGAAGCAGATACAAGCTCGGGAGATCCCAAGACTTTCCAAACCGAGGAGGATAAAATACTTGCAGAGGCTCCTTCATCCTCAATACATCGATAAATTATTGTTGAATTAACTTCAACCCTAGTTTTCCATAGTGAGTTAGTCAGTCGTGGCTTTGGGTCTCTGACCTAGAGTGGTAGACCGCCCACTCCACCGGTCGCGAGTACTTTTCGGTCTTTCGGTTAAGACCATGGAGCCGCCTCTTTATAGTCATTGTTTTGATAACAATGGTCTACCATAGTAAGTGTGTGGGACTTTTATGGATTTGAACGATCCTGCAAGGGGAGAAACTGTGCATAAGATATTCATGGCTAAATTTCCCGACCATACCAACCAAGGAACCCTTTCAAAAGGGAATTCTTGTGCTTTTCCCTTCTTCGAAAATGTTGGTGTCCTTTGATGGCCACTTTGTACATTCCTGGGTTGAATGTGGGACTATCGGTTTGGTTGGGTACCATTCCAAATGTCTCGAATGCTCTTAATGCTTCTCAGTTAAGCACCTTAAGTCAGCAAAGTCTTCTCCTCCTTCTTCTCCCACCTCTGGTGAAAGTACAGTTACTAGTAACTGAAAGTCTAAATGAAATAGAAAGAGGAAGAATAGGAAGAAAAAATCGCCAACCTCTGCCTGTCATGTTGGAGATAGGTCGACAACCTTTGCAAGTCATGTTGAAGACCGACACCCACCCTCTGCAAGTCATGCTAGGGGAAAAGTTCCAGTTACTGCTAGTCATACTGGTAATAAGTCTGTAGCCTCTGCAAGTCAAGTTATCAACCCATCACCAGCCTCTGCAAGTCATGTTGGAGATGTGCAACTAGCCACTGCTAGTCATGCTGGGGGCATTGATTATGTTGATAAACCTAGACGGATAGGATGTAAACCTAAGTTCCCTTGTAATCTTTGCAAGGGAGATCACCTTACTCATTTGTGCCCTGGCCTTCTAGAGGTACAAAGATTGTGGTCCCTGTCTGCAAGCTCTTCTGATTCTAAGTCTTCTAAGGTTTCCTCACAGTCTATTCATCCAATGGTTGCGAAAGTGGTCATGCTGATGCAATCATCGACTGATCCCACTCCTCTTCTAGGGGGTGAGTTACGTTTAGACCATGTAGTCTTGCAGCCTATTCAACCATTGGTTGAAAAAGTGTTCATGTCGATGCAGTCATCGATTGATTCCACTCCTTTTTTGGGGGATGAGGTTCCTTTAGACCATGTAGTCTCCCAGCCTATTAATCCATTGGTTGCGAAAGTGGTCATGCCGATGGAGTCATTGGCTGATCCCACTCCTCTTTTGGGGGGTGAGGTACCTCTAGACCATGTAGTCTCACAACCTATTTAGCCATTGGTTGTGAAAGTGGTCATGTCGATGCAGTCATCGACTAATCCCACTCCTCTTTTGGGGGGTGAGGTTCCTTTAGACCATGTAGTCCTGCAGCCTATTCATCCATTGGTTGCAAAAGTGGTCACTCCATCGCGATCTTCGACTGATCCCACTCTTCTCTTGGAGAGTGTCAAGTCTACCAAAGTGGTCACAATGATGCCATCTTCGGTTGATCCCACTCCTCTCTTAGGGAGTGAAGTGTCTATTGACTATGTTTTTAGCATTTCCAGTTACGTACTTTCAGAACAAGGGGGCATTCCACTATCTCCGAGAACACCCCCTCCAAGCCCTAGGATGGTTTCCTTTGATTGGAATGATTTTGTTGAGCCTCGTCTTCCTTCTTATGAACCTTTTCAAATAAGGGTTGAAGTTAATTCAACAAACATCTATCGATGTATTGTGGATGAAGGATCCTTTGCAAGTATTTTATCCTCCTCGGTTTGGAAAGTCTTGGGATGTCCCGAGCTTGTGTCTACTTCTCATGAGCTATTGGATGTTGACAGACATCCTAGTGAATATTTGGGGGTTCTTCCTCAGTTTCCTATCTCATTAGGTGGGAAGACTGTCCTTGTTGATGTTATAGTGGTGCAAGGCCCATTAGATTTCAATATGCTTCTTGGGCATGATTATGTATATGCTATGAATGTTGTGGTGTCTATGCTCTTCCGGGTGATGCATTTCCTTCATAATGGAAGCATTGTCACTATTGACCAGCTGGCATATGATAATCACCATCCTAATTCAACGTTGTTTAAGGTTTCCCCTTTATATGTTCATAGTGTTCGTGTAGACTCTACCCCACCACAGGTTAATTATGTGGCGTCTTATCCTTGATGTTCAATTGCTTATGAGCAGGAACCTGTGAAGTCATGTTTTCCCTCTCGAGACTTGGTCTCAACAATTGATCCATTGGTTTATCCCATGGGGGCATGGGAGCCCTTTCTACCCCCTCTAGGTCCAAATGATCTTGAGTCTCCTTCTGAATCTGATCTCATTGTTTGTAGATCCTCAATCCCTCATGCTTGTGATTCTTCGTTGATAGAATCTGCCAGTCCTGGCCTGAGCCTCCATTGTCATATGAAATATGGTCAGTTTACTTCACCCTTTGGGACTCTCAACCCTCCTCGTTCACATGATTTCTCAGATATTGAATTGCCTTCTGATGAGGCTATCCTTGAAGCCATGACTACGGTTTATATATTGTGGGAAGACTTACACTGTGGTTTGTGTTTTTGTCCCTTTTGGGAGGCTTTCCAAGTTGACTATCGAAGAGACTCTTGGTCTGAGCCTAGCAACGGGCTCTACCTAAACCATTTTCATACTTGAGTCATAGCCCCCATGGAGTCTTCTTTAATCCCTTTTCAAACTCCCTAAATATGAAAATATTGTCGAGTGACCTTGTTTCTTCACACTCGTTAAATTCGTCCAGAAGAACGTTCCTTACACGAGTCTTCTTTTAATCCCTTTTCAGACCCTCTAAACATGAAAAGATTCCCAATTGATCATGTGGCCTTTCACGCTTGCTAAATTGAAATTTGAAGTCACGTCTGTCTGGTGGTAGTTTACCCCTTTTTCAGTCTAGATGGTCAACTGTATGAACAAAGGTATATTCTAGAAGTTTCTATTCCCTAGAAGAGTATCCTCAGGTATATTTTTACCCCTTTTTTCCGGACCGAGGGACTAAATTTACGAAAAAGGCACCCACACAAAGTCCATAGTTAAGCTCTTTTCAAACTCCCTAAAATTGAAAAGATTGTCGAGTGACCTTGTTTCTTCACACCCGTTAAAATTGCCAAGAAGAACAACCTTTATGGAGTCCACAGTTAAGCTCTTTTCAGACTCCCTAAAATTGAAAAGATTGTCGAGTGACCTTGTTTCTTCACACTTGTTAAAATGTCCAAGAAGAACAACCTTTACGGAGTCCATAGTTAATCTCTTTTCAGACTCCCTAAAAATGAAAAGATTGTCGAGTGATCTTGTCTTTGTCACACTCGTTAAAATGATTTTGAATAGTCGTATTTTCGGTGCTAGTTTACAGCCTTTTCGAACCGACTAGACTATTTTCGAAAAAGGTACCCCTGTGGAGTCTTCTTTTACACTTTTTCAAACTCTCTAAAAATAAAAAAATGATCGATCTTACTTTCTATGGGCTCGTTAAAATTACATCAAAGGACATTACCATTGTGTGTCTTATTAATCACATTTGCATGCATGCGTCTTTGGCCTAATGTCGGCTCCATGTTGCTCTCAACTGAATCATCTGAAGCATGCCTTATACGCAAGCCATGTATCACTTTGCCTCTGCATCTTGACACCTTTGGCCCAAGGAGGATTTTTCCCGAGTGTCCTTTTCCTGCATATGTCATTTTTCCCTGAGCATCCCTGTGTTCCGTGCGCTTGGAACTAGTATTTTTTCAACGCTCGATCCTCCTTTGTAACGTAGCATTCTTTTATTATTTTTCAAGCTTTCCAAAATTATTGAAAAAGACAAAAAAATAAAATATACCCCAAAAAGAGGAAGGGAAAAGTATTTTCTTTTTTATTGGCAGCACAATGAGTTTCCCTATCTTACCGTTTGTTTGTCAAAGATCTGGGATATAGTATGACCTTAGGAAGTTGTTCTCATAGAGTTGTGTCCTCATCCATTTGGTTATTCTTCCAAACATATGGAGAGTTGGTGTTGCCTCCTGCATCGTCAACTTATGTCAATATCATGCTGCCTGATTCTCATCATTTGTCGTGCTACTATCCAAGGGAAGTTTTTACCAAACTCATATTGACCTTTCTGCAATTCGTCTCTTGTCCTCATGCCCAACCATCCTAAAATACCAATCAAAATCCTTGTTCAAAATCAATGAATTTTTTAGTCTGATCACCAGGATCCTCTTGTCTATTCATGATGAGTTTTCGAAGACCTCTAGGTAGTGAAGTCGTACACTCATATTACACTCTTACCCAAGTTTTGAATATCTTGAAGTTGTTGCTCGAGCTCTGAAAGCATCATCTCCAGTCATTATATGACACTTAATTTCTTGAAGAGGGATACTATACATGTATATCTTTTGATTTTGAGATGTAGATCCGTTGTGTATTGCTCTCAACTACACTTTATATAGATAGATGACATGGATCTGCAGTGTATTTGATTGGCAGCCATGATTTTAGTTTTTTATCTCGAGCAAGGGTATGTCTACCTCGAAGAGACAAAATGTTATTTTGTAGATGGTAGCTCCTGAATACTGGTCCCTGGGCTCACTCACTTGACACATTGATAAATATTGGTAAATTATTTCGGCCATCAGATGCTCTTATGACCTCACACTTTAGGGGGCATCTGTTATAAACCTAATTTGTACCCAGCCTGCATACCTAGCCTCGGGCCCTACTATTTGCCAATTTATTCAGCCAAGCTCTTCCAAAAAGGATATTTTTTTAGCCATACGCACCCTGGCCCACTACTGCCCATGTATTCCCATATGCATAAGCATGCAGGCCTTCTACATCTCGCGTATACTGACAAAAGCATGAAAAATGGAAATTTCCAGACGGGAAACAGAGTTTCAGGAAATTACTAAAACCGTTTGACTGCCTATGGACAGTCATTCAACTGGATAACTACCTATAAAAGAAGGGGTAGGGGTCCCATTTGAAAGGAAGAAAAAAATGTGTATAGAAAATCTGCCCAAATTTATCCCCCCTTCGCCCCAATTTCCTGCAATTGTATTGTGAGGTTGAATAGTTGGTGCATGTTGAAGAGGAGCCCAGGACCAAGTTCAAGGAGAAGTGTTGACCACATATTTTAAAGTTTACTCTTGTGAAGATTAATAAAAAAATGAATACTTTTTCGTCCCACCATATTATGTGTTCAAATTGTGTATTTATTTTATGATATTGTCACATCTAACCCAGCAATTAGTATATGAAATGCATGTTTGCAGCTCTCTGCTTGTCCATGTGTGAATGTAGGTCAACTTTGGGAGGAGGCTTGTAGTCAAGGAGCAAGTGAAAGCGAAGGGATCAACACCAAACGAAAGATTCAAGGTAGAGTTACCTAATATTGTTTGCACCTTTGTATTGCATGAATGTGGGGTTTTGTGTTGGGAGAATAGGGAAGAGTATAGGCCTTTAAATGGTCATTTTCTGCATGCATGATTAGAGCCCTTAAATTCTAAGTTTGTAAAAGGGATTTCCCACTCACATCAAATGTCCCAAAGAATAAAAAATAATGTGATAAGTGGCAGGGCCGTGAGATCTAAGCCTCGAGACTTGGAATTAATAAACGAAGACCCAAAAATTAGGGCATCTTTTGAACAGGCCAGATGCACGCGCGTTTGTGGAAATATCAAAGGGTATAATGCAAAGCTCACTGATTATTTCTCCCTTAATTTTATTGGGGTCCATGCGACCATTGCGGGAATCACCTTCTAAGTGACGAAGGAAAATTTGTCAGCTGCGACGGAGATCCCTTGGCACAGTGAAAAATGGTTTAAAGGCATGCCTTTAGACATTTTGTGCTATAAAGACTTTATCAAGACCAACTATCTAAATGGGAAAATTGGAGCCAATGCTCCAAGCCAATACCTCCGAGATCCTTTCCAAAAGCTCCTAAAGGTAATCAGAAGATATTTCACCTGTGAAGGAAGGTTTGACAGAGTGTACCCATATCACATTAGGTTGTTGATGCACTTCACAGGGAAAAAACCTTTGAATCTACCTCTCTTCTTGCATCAAAGCTTGGAGAAGATGGAAGACAATGTCCAGGCTGAGGCTGACCAACCGGGGAATAATTTATCCCATTTTTCTTTAATCAAGTTGTTGGTGGTCGAAGAATTGAGACATTTGAACAAAGACTAGGATTCATTTCTGATTTCTCTTGACATCCCCAGAGACCCCAAAGGAGACATTCCTCTATCTATGAGGGAAACAACATTCCACAGCGTAGTGACGATAAAGGAAGAGGTCAGGAGAAAGGAGAAGGAAATAGAAGACTCGTCATCCCACTAGCCAGCACCCAAGAAAATAGGTAGGCAAAGGATGATTAAAAAGCCTGAGGAGGTCCAAGATCCCAATGAACCACGCACCCAGTCTCCTACCAAGATATTACTCATGTGCATCATATGGCTAGAGCCTGTTGAAGGTTCAAAAATGGGAATTGGTGAAAGGAGGAGGAATTCAGGTGATGAAAATGTGAATGTTTAGGAGACATCGCAGCAGCTAAAGAAATCACAACTCGCTATCATCGAACTGTATCAAGAAAACAGAGAATTAAGGAGACAACTAGAAGAAAGGACTATTGAAATGCCAGCGTCATAAAGTTGAGCAAGAAATATAAATTGGCTCAAAAGACAGCTCAGAGAGACACAAGACATAATTTTCCATTTGCGAGAGGAACAAAGGGTGTCAGAAGAATGAATCGCATAGAATTTCAAGGAGTTCAAACTGAACATTGATAATGCTCATGCAACTCTTGTCAATGCTCAAGAAAAACTGAAAGGAAACGCAGTCTTGTGGAGACAGCTGAAGCATATGAGAAAATGGAACCGGTATCTTAGGAAAACACTCAAAGTTTTAAGGTTTGAGGAGAGGTCGGGGGAATGAGTAAGACAACCCCATTTTGTCTTTTTTTATCGTGGCATAGAATCTTCTCTTGTGCATATCATGTTTCCTTTCAGTAACAATAAGTCTAACACAACACCTGTGCAATAAATATTCGTCGCGTAGATGTTGTAAACTTACCTACTGAGGAGGGCAGGTATAAATGAAATGCATGTCAGTTTTGGAAGAGATGCATGGTCCCCCAACCATTGCTACCACTTGGGGTTGCACGAGAGACCGCAAGAAGACGTCCACTACACCAACTTTCTATGTGCATGTTACAGCCAATGATCACGCAGTAGCAACTAGAAATTGTTATACAAAGGTGACATAGTTTACAACATTGTGCTCGATTACTCGAGCACCCCTTGAAAGAAAACATCGATTTATCACAACCTGATGACCGAATCTTACTCATGACCAAATGATTGAGACAAATGTGTTGGTTATGTTATGATTGGGTGCAGTCGGGTTTCTATTTTTGGTAAACTCTATTGAAAAGGTTGTTTGGGGGGGGGAGTATCTGAATCTGAGATTCTAGGGGAAGGTAGTTCGAGGCATAGTAGCCTGAGAGGGCGTTTACTTTTCTATATATTGTATCTTTTCGATGTAATTCGGGTTGGAAAAGAGTGTAGATAGAGGACTCTTGAATGTAATCTTTGAATCTGAATAGAAATAACAATGCATAGGTCCTGAAGCTTTGACGAAAAGAATATAATGGTGGTGGTTTGATGTATTGTGATCCTATGTATGTATGTACTTCTTGTTTCTTGTAAATTAATGTATGTTTCCTTTGTTTAAAATGGAATGTTTGACGAGTTTAAAATTCATCATGCGGTGCTTTATGCTCAGCCATTTAAACTATGTGTTCTCTTCTAAGTGAGTTACAATTCATCTTTAATGGTGCTCTGGTTTGATTTATTTCCTCCTTTCTTTCGCCATACACGACGACATTTAAACTGAAATACCATTTCCTATTTATCCTTTATCCTCTCAAATTTTCATTTACTAGTCATTGATTTCTCTCGTTTTCATGAGATTGAATCCATATCCCAAAGTTCTTCATTTCCTTGCCAGTGAAACCATAAACATTTCTCAAAAATATAAATCTAGCTGACAATCTAAAGTCATTATCTATCAGAGACTTGATCTCAGAGAGATCCCTCTCTATATTGGAAAGGATAGGTTCCAGTCTTAAAGTTGATATGTAGGTTACTTTGATAGTTCATTTCTCTTCAACCCAACAATTTACCAAGTGCTAACAACAAGAAAATATGACAATTTCTAGCATGTTCATTAAAAAATGGTTTCCTGTAAGTACATACAATATACAACAGACTTATAAGATAGATATAGGCATGTAGGAGTTATTTGTATAATGTTAGTTGATAGTTGTTTGAAAAGAAGTCCTCCCCAACACAATATTGACCCCCTAAAGTTAGTAACTTGTCCCAAGTTGAAGGTAACTCAACCCACAATGATGGTACAACCTCCCAACAATAAATCCAATCACAGAAATGAAGGAAATCATCCCCACTGCCTTGAATACTTGCCCAACAAACAACACATGACTCCTCTAGTGCAAGAACTCATCCCACATAGAAAAAAGAGTGTTTCCTCCCACAATATATGCACCCAGCTATAAGATAATGCACCTAGGATGAAGGAAACTCACCCAGTTTCCAAAACTAAGCCCCAACTAGGTGATATTTTCACAAGAAAGTGAGATTCGACCCAGAGGACAGATAAGGATCGAAGATCGGTCTATTTACTTGAAGTTGTTCGCCCAGCAGTAGAAAATCTCCCCCACAACTCAAGAAATGTATCCCATGGACATAGCTTGACTTTCCTCCACTAATACTCATCCTTCCCAAAGAGGGATTCGACCCACATAGCAAGTATATATGCCGCCAACAAGAAAAACTAGCTACGATGAAGAATCCCATCCACTAACAAAGAAATCTAAGATACAAAAAGATAATCTCAACCTCCAATGAAGCTCATTGAATAAATATGAGTGATCTCTTCCCAATGACCAGCTAGGGTGGATAGTTTCACTGAAACCAATCTTCCAATCTCTCTATGGTTTTCGTCCCAAAGAGCCAAAGCCACAAGAGCTCTCTCAATTTCGTTTTTAGAAAATAACATATGCATAATAACTTAAAGTGACTTTATAATATTATTCTTCATCTTTAATCCACTTTTTAACCCCTTTTTTAACTCCAAAAAGTGATTAATTTTATTTTAAGACATTTTCAGTCACGTGAAGTCCCTTTCTCATCATCCCAACCTTTAGAGTTTTTCATCCTAGTTCCAATGAGCTATTACACTCAGATATCCCCTTAAATAATATGGTCCAAATGACACCTTTTGTGCATTTAATTAAATTGTTCCCAATAATAGCACAAAATTATGGGAATCGTTGGAACACCACTGAACTAAGCGCGAACTGTGCGAAAGTGATATCAATGATTAAATATGATAAATGGACTAGGCTAGGCGTCATATAAATCCTCCAATTCACCTGAGCCCACTGTTAACTTCCATTTACCCCTCCAACCAAGCAAACATAAACCCATGAGGTTGCCTCCAACTATAAAGCAGGGGAATCAAAAAAAGGGGACATTATATGTGATATGCATATGTTCCCCAATGGGTAGTGAAGGTGGTTTTGTGACTATCAAAAGGTTTGATGGATATCTTATTGTAACCTGAGAAACCATCTAAAGGAGACATCATTTGAGCCCCAGAGACTTGTTGGAGGATCTCCTCCATAGGTGGAATATGGTAGTTGTCTTTTAAGTACACTTTATTCAAATATTCAAAATCAACACACAACCGAATATCCCCAGTTTTCTTCCTAACAAGAACCAAATTGGATACCCACTGTGAGTAGTAAATAGAGTATATGACCCCTACTACTTCCATCTTGTCTAATTCATCCTTAATTGTTCATTCTAAGTCAGGGTTGTTCTTCATTTGTTTCTTCTTGTAAGGCTTCAAATCAAGGATTATGGGAATGGCATGGACTATCTATTGCATATTGAAGACCTTGATGTCCTCGTAGGAATAAGCAAATACATCCATGAACTTCGTTAAGAGTTTCGTGAATTGATTGATCTCGAAAAGAGAACATTGTGACCCTATATAAACCAATTTTGGATCTTTCTTTGCTCCTAGGTTTATAGGGATGGTTTCTTGCACCTTCCTAACAGATTCTCTATCAATACTAGGTGCAGAGGTAGAGGCCTCGTTGGAATCAAACATGGATTCCAATACAGATAAACTAGGGGAAATTGTATTTGTTTTAATTGAATTATATCCCTAGTTTCCTCTTCCAACTCGTGGAATATATGTAAATCTTTGAATTCCTCCTTGTCTTAAAGGAATATACAATTTTTTTCATCAGTATCAAAAACTTGCCAAGATTTAATGTTATCAAGTAATGTAGGCCTATGTAAGATTTGGACTTTTATATCCTCAACAAACCTTACGAAATCTGAAGTAAAACATGAACCAACTAAGGCCAAAGTATCAGCTAAATGGTTTGTGGCCCTAGGTATAGCTTGAATGTTGAAAGTCAAGAAATTTTCAATAAGTTCCTTAGCCTTTTGGTAGTACTATTTGAGGAAAGGGTTATAGACCACATATTTATCTCTTATGTGTTCACAACTATCTCTTAATCTCTTCTTACCAACAAATGATGAACTCCTAATACTAAGGCCTTTTCAAGGCCTTGAACTAATGCTTCATATTCTTCCACGTTATTGGTGTTGTGGAATTCTAATTGAAAAGAGAAAGGGGTTTCCTTTCCCTTGGGATCAAACATAAAGACCACAACATCAGATCTGTGCTTGGATTTGGCACCATCAAAATCCATGCTCCACATCACTTATTCTAGCTCAGAAGGAGGGACACAAGCATCTTCTTTGGATAAAACAATATAATTTTCCATCCTCGTGTCTTGAAAAGACACATGTTTCATGTTGTAGGAAGTAGGAACAACCTATTCCTGATACTTTGGCTCTCTCCTAATGACAACTTCTACACCCTTGAGAGGAAAGGTAAAGTGAGTTTCTTCCATGAAGTAGCAACCTAATTTGACCTTGGAGGACCACTCTCTTCCTAAAATCATACCATATCCTTTAGTTATATGTACTAAAGTTACATTTAAGAGCATGCTCACATTAGGAGCTTGGTTGAAAGAAGTGGATAAGCCCTTGATGTAACCAATTGTTTCTATAGTCCTTGAATCCAAAGCCAGTATATCTTTAAAAGGACCTATGCACTCAAGGCCCAATCTCCTCATAACTCAAAGAGGCATGACATTGTTTCTTTCTTTCGTGTTAATGACACAGTTATGGAACATGGAATCAAAACTATTTACCAAGACATAGAAAGAAGGAACTCTTGGATTTAAACCAATGGTATCATATGCCTCCTTTGGTTGAGAAGAGGCCTATTTGGAAAGAGGATATCTCATTTATGTTCATGAAGTAGGAGGGATATGTAGGACACATGAAAGGCTTTCAAACTAAGGTGTCCTAAGAGCATCTAATAATGCCATATGGGTTGGGACCTTTGCTATATATTCAACTACATTGTAGGGTCCTAGTATGGGGAAGTGTAGTGGTGGATCATTTGGTAAAATCTTGTTTGGAGTCCATGAAACTTTGTTCTTCATAGGAGAAGGTGATCTACCACTCATGATAACTTTTTTTTTCCATTTTCTTTAGGATTAGTTGTGGGCCCTTGCACTCCTTCTGGATTTGGTTTAGAGGCCTGATTCTTAGTAACTACAACAAATCTTCCAAAGGGAGGTGATTTATCATCATAAGGAATAAAATTTTCCATGTTGACATGATCATTATAAGAAAGGTAAGATTGTTGTTTATTGGAGGTAAAGGTGCCTTTCTGAACATGGAAAATTCCAAGTGACATGTATATGAGTAACAATACTTGGGATCATGGAAGTCCTGGAAACAGTGACACCAATACACCTCAACAACATTCTACCTAGGAGGGGGAGTAGGAGGAAGAGGAGGCCTTGACCTCGAAGGAGTAGTAAACTACAAGTTGTTTACATTTTTATTAAGGGAAAGGATTTTATTGTCCATGTTCATTAATAATTTCATTGTTTCAGAACTTTCCCTTTATTTTATCCTTGAATTTTGGGCAGGTAGGGGTTCATATCGAGGACCCTCATTTCAAGGTACTTCATTCCTAGGCCTCCTATTAATACAAGGTTGTATTACAGCTGATGGAATCATATCGGATTCTTCCATATTTCTCTCAATTTCTAAGGCACTAGCCTTTACCGCATCTAAAGTTTGTATCGATTTGTATTTCAATATGTACTTTACATTTGGATTCATAGCGGTCATGTAGTGTTGGACATATTGTCATTGATGTGTTTTCATTGATGTCAATAGTCGAAGTCATTTTTATGTGATGATGAGTAGGCATTGATGTCAGAGAGGGGAAAAATGATCAATGTTGATTATGGAATTGATGTCAAGAACATCAATATGGTATTATCATTATATCTCTTTGAGATCCTAAAAGCAAAAGGGAAATAATGTAGTAAGTTGTGCATAATACATAATGCAAGGTGTAGAGGAATCTACCTAAATCTCAGGAGAGGCAGCGTATTATATTGCACGAGATCAGAGCATGTAGAGATCCCTTGTACAGAAGGAGTAACGAAGTAATGAAGCACAAGGAATTTAGAGCTCATGAGGGTTAGCAACTAAAGATCAATGCATAAAAGAATGCATAAACAGTTATTAAAATCACAGAAGAAATAGTGATGAACAGATCAAAAGAAAGAATGTTAATCGAAGCTCAGAAGAGATGACGCACATGAGTCGTTCATTCTTATTTTGGGACAATCTAGGATCATTATATCGAGCTGAAATCATAGGTTGGGAAAGATTAAATCTCAACCACCAAATCTGAAGCATGAGTTTTGGATGTTTTTTCAGCTATTAGATCAATATTTGATCTAGATTTAATTATTAGTCGTCAATCTAGAATGGAAAAATTTGAACAGTCAGATCAGAAGGTATTCAACTTTGGTGTTGACCACTCCGGCGAAAAGGAGCCAAGAACATGTAAGTTTACTCGAAGCGTCGAAGTGTGAATTCGCGAACTAACGCTGGTCATTGATCTAAGATCCTCCAGCATGAACCATGACCTTTAAATCAAACACTTGAAATGGTTAATCCCACGGTCCTATGCCATGGAATTGTGAAGGTTATTAAACAGAAAGTGCTAATAAGCACTTCAGCTAAATTTTCTCCAGAAGAGTTGAATGATTACACAGGCCCGAAGTCCCGAAGGTTGAAATAAATATAGACCATTGATCTAAGAGTTGATCACATTCATTGGATCAAGGATTCATATGAACCTATAACTAGGAGGAGGACATGTGGCACATCAAGAGATCCATGTCAGCAAGACCATGCCAACAAGGACATGTGGCACAATCATATGGTGACATGTATCTAGGTCCAGTTGGCACTTTAGGTTACATAAGTAATGAATCTAGGTGACATGTGGTAGCCACTCGGCC
>JASDQU010101243.1:521461-532954 GCA_032191745.1 Picea mariana | reverse complement strand
TAAACTCTATTGAAAAGGTTGTTTGGGGGGGGGGGAGTAACTGAATCCGAGATTCTAGGGGAAGGTAGTTCGAGGCATAGTAACTTGAGAGGGCATTTACTTTTCTATATATTGTATATTTTCGATGTAATTTAGGTTGGAAAAGAGTGTAGACAGAGGACTCTTGAATGTAATCTTTGAATCTGAATAGAAATAACAATGCATAGGTCTTGAAGCTTTAACAAAAAGAATATAATGGTGGTGGTTTGATGTATTGTGATCCTATCTATGTATGTACTTCTTGTTTCTTGTAAATTAATGTATGTTCCCTTTGTTTAAAATGGAATGTTTGACGAGTTTAAAATTCATTGCACGGTGCTTTATGCTCAGCCATTTAAGCTATGTGTTCTCTTCTAAGTGAGTTACAATTCATCTTTAATGGTGCTCTGGTTTGATTTATGTCCTCCTTTCTTTCGCCATACATGATGACATTTAAACCGAAATACCATTTCCTATTTATCCTTTATCCTCTCAAATTTCCATTTATCATTCATTGATTTCTCTCATTTTCATGAGGTTGAATCCATATCCCAAATTTCTTCATTTTTTTGCCAGTGAAACCATAAAAATTTCTCAAAAATATAAATCTAGCTGACAATCCAAAGTCATTATCTATCAGAGACTAGGTCTCAGAGAGAGCCCTCTCTAGATTGGAAAGGATAGTTTCCAGTCTTAAAGTTGATATGTAGGTTACTTTGGTAGTTCATTTCTCTTCAACCCAACAATTTACCAAGTGCTAACAACAAGAAAATATGACATTTTCTAGCATGTTCATTAAAAAAATGGTTTCCTATAAGTACATACAATATACAATAGACTTACAAGATAGATATAGGCATGTAGGAGTTATGTGTATAATGTTAGTTGCTAGTTGTTTGAAAATAAGTCCTCCCCAACACAATATTGACCCCCTAAAGTTAGTAACTTGGCCCAAGTTGAAGGTAACTCAACCCACAATGACGGTACAACCTCCCAATAATAAATCCAGTCACAGAAATGAAGGAAATCATCCCCACTGCCTCGAATACTCTCCCAACAAACAACACACGACTCCTCTAGTGCAAGAACTCATCCCACATAGAAAAAAGAGTGTTTCCTCCCATAATATATGCACCCATCTATAATATAATGCACCTAGGATGAAGGAAACTCGCCTAGTTTCCAAAACTAAGCCCCAACTAGGTGATATTTTCACAAGAAAGTGAGATTCGACACAGAGGAAAGATAAGGATCGAAGATTAGTCTATTTACTTTAAGCAAGTCGCCCAGCAGTATAAAATCTCCCCCACAACTCAAGAAATGTATCCCATGGACATAGCTCGACTTTCCTCCACTAATACTCATCCTTCCCAAAGAGGGATTCGACCCACACAGCAAGTATCTCCACCGCCAACAATAAAAACTAGCTACGATGAAGAAACCCATCCACTAACAAAGAAATCTAAGATACAAGAAGATAATCTTAGCCTCCAATGAAGCTCATTGAATAAATATGAGTGATCTCTTCCCAATGACCAGCTAGGGTGGATAGTTTCACCAAAACCAATCTTCCAATCTCTCTATGGTTTTCGTCCCAAAGAGCCAAAGCCACAAGATCTCTCTCAATTTCGTTTTTAGAAAATAACATATGCATAATAGCTTAAAGTGACTTTATAATATTATTCTTCATCTTTAATCCACTTTTTAACCCCTTTTTAACTCCAAAAAGTGATTACTTTTATTTTAAGACATTTTCAGTCACGGGAATTCCCTTTCTCATCATCCCAACCTTTAGAGTTTTTCATCCTAGTTCCAATGAGCTATTACACTCAGATATCCCCTTAAATAATATGGTCCAAATGACACCTTTTGTGCATTTAATTAAATTATTCCCAATAATAGCACAAAATTATGGAATCGTTGGAACACCATGGAACTAAGCGCGAACTGTGCGAAAGTGATATCAATGATTAAATATGATAAATGGACTAGGCTAGGCGTCATATAATTCCTCCAATTCATCTGATCCCACTGTTAACTTCCATTTACCCCTCCAACCAAGCAAACATAAACCCATGAGGTTGCCTCCAACTATAAAGCAGGGGATTCAAAAAAAGGGGACATTATATGTGATATGCATATGTTCCCCAATGGGTAGTGAAGGTGGTTTTGTGATTATCAGAAGGTTTGGTGGATATCTTATTGTAACCTGAGAAGCCATCTAAAGGAGACATCATTTGAGCCCCAGAGACTTGTTGGAGGATCTCCTCCATAGGTGGGATATGGTAGTTGTCTTTTAAGGACACTTTATTCAAATATTCAAAATTAACACACAACCGAATATCCCCAGTTTTCTTCCTAACAAGAACCAAATTGGATACCCACTGTGAGTATTAAATAGAGTATATGGCCCCTACTGCTTCCATATTGTCTAATTCATCCTTAATTGTTCATTCTAAATCAGGGTTGTTCTTCATTTGTTTCTTCTTGTAAGGCTTCAAATCAAGGATTATGGGAATGGCATGGACTATCTATTGCACATTGAAGACCTTGATGTCCTCGTAGGAATAAGAAAATAAATCCATGAACTTCGTTAAGAGTTTCGTGAATTGATTGATCTCGAAAAGAGAACAATGTGACCCTATATAAACCAATTTTGGATCTTTCTCTGCTCCTAGGTTTACAAGGATGGTTTCTTGCACCTTCCTAATAGATTCTCTATCAATACTAGGTGCAGAGGTAGAGGCCTCATTGGAATCAAACATGGATTCCAATACAGATAAACTAGGGGAAATTGTATTTGTTTTAATTGAATTATATCCCTAGTTTCCTCTTCCAACTTGTGGAAGATATGTAAATCTTTGAATTCCTCCTTGTCTTAAAGGAATATACAATTTTTTTCATCAGTATCAAAAACTTGCCAAGAGTCAATGTTATCAAGTAATGTAGGCCTATGTAAGATTTGGACTTTTATATCCTCAACAAACCTTATGAAATCTGAAGTAAAACATGAACCAACTAAGGCCAAAGTATCAACTAAATGGTTTGTGGCCCTAGGTATAGCTTGAATGTTGAAAGACAAGAACTTTTCAATAAGTTCCTTAGCCTTTCTATAGTACTATTTGAGGAAAGGGTTATAGACCACATATTTATCTCTTATGTGTTCAAAACTATCTCTTAATCTCTGCTTACCAGCAAATGATCAACTCCTAATACTAAGGCCTTTTCAAGGCCCTGAACTAACGCTTCATATTCTTCCACGTTATTGGTGTTGTGGAATTCAAATCGAAAAGAGAAAGGGGTTTCCTTTCCCTTGGGATCAAACATAAAGACCCCAACATCGGATATGTGCTTGGATTTGGCACCATCAAAATCCATGCTCCACATCTCTTATTCTAGCTCAGAAAGAGGGACAAAAGCATCTTCTTTGGATAAAACAATATAATTTTCCATCCTCGTGTCTTGAAAAGACACATGTTTCATATTGTAGGAAGTAGGAACAACCTATTTCTGATACTTTGGCTCTCTCCTAATGACAACTTCTACACCCTTGAGAGGAAAGGTAAAGTGAGTTTCTTCCATGAAGTAGCAACCCCATTTGACCTTGGAGGACCACTCTCTTCCTAAAATCATACCATATGCTTCAGTTATATATACTAAAGTTACATTTAAGAGCATGCTCACATTAGGATCTTGGTTGAAAGAAGTGGATAAGCCCTTGATGTAACCAATTGTTTCTATAGTCCTTGAATCCAAAGCCAATATATCTTTACAAGGACCTATGCACTCAAGGCCCAATCTCCTCATAACTTGAAGATGCATGACATTGTTTCTTTCTTTCGTGTTAATGACATAGTTATGGAACATGGAATCAAAAATATTTACCAAGACATAGAAAGAAGGAACTCTTGGATTTAAACCAATGGTATCATTTGCCTCCTTTGGTTGAGAAGAGGCCTATTTGGAAAGAGTATATCTCATTTATGTTCATGAAGTAGGAGGGATATGTAGGACACATGAAAGGTTTTCAAACTAAGGAGGTGTCCTAAGAGCATCTAATAATTCCATATGGGTTGGGACCTTCACTAGATATTCAACTACATTGTAGGGTCCTAGTATGGGGAAGTGTAGTGGTGGATCATTTGGTAAAATCTTGTTTGGAGTCCATGAAACTTTGTTCTTCAGAGGAGAAGGTGATCTACCACTCATGATAACTTTTTTTTTTCCATTGTCTTTAGGATTAGTTATGGGCCCTTGCACTCCTTCTGGATTTGGTTTAGAGGCCTGATTCTTAGTAACTACAACAAATATTCCAAAGGGAGGTGATTTATCATCATAAGGAACAAAATCTTCCATGTTGACATGATCATTATAAGAAAGGTAAGATTGTTGTTTATTGGAGGTAAAGGTGCCTTTCCGAACATGGAAAATTCCAAGTGATATGTTTATGAGTAACAATACTTGGGATCATGGAAGTCCTGGAAACAGTGACACCAATCCACCTCAACAACATTCTACCTAGGAGGGGGAGTAGGAGGAAGAGGAGGCCTTGACCTCGAAGGAGTAGTAAACTACAAGTTGTTTACATTTTTATTAAGGGAAAGGATTTTATTGTCCATGTTCATTAATAATTTCAATGTTTTAGAACTTTCCATTTATTTTATCCTTGAATTTTGGGCAGGTAGGGGTTCATATCGAGGACCCTAATTTCAAGATACTTCATTCCTAGGCCTCCTATTAATACAAGGTTGTATTACAGGTGATGGAATCATACCAGATTCTTCCATGTTTCTCTCAATTTCTAAGGCACTAACCTTTACCGCATCTAAAGTTTGTATCGATTTGTATTTCAATATGTACTTTACATTTGGATTCATAGCGGTCATGTAGTGTTGGACATATTGTCATTGATGTGTTTTCATTGATGTCAACAGTCGAAGTCATTTTTATGTGATGATGAGTAGGCATTGATGTCAAAGAGGGCCAAAATGATCAATGTTGATTATGGAATTGATGTCAAGAACATCAATATGGTATTATCATTATATCTCTTTGAGATCCTAAAAGCAAAAGAGAAATAATGTAGTAAGTTGTGCATAATACATAACGCAAGGTGTAGAGGAATCTACCTAAATCTTAGAAGAGGCAGCGTATTATATTGCATGAGATCAGAGCATGCAGAGATCCTTGTATAGAAGGAGTAACGAAGTAACGAAGCACAAGAAATTTAGAGCTCATGAGGGTTAGCGACTGAAGATCAATGCATAAAAGAATGCATAAATAGTGATTAAAATCGCAGAAGAAATAGTGATGAACAGATCAAAAGAAAGAATGTTAATCGAAGCTCAGAAGAGATGATGCACATGAGTCGTTCATTCTTATTTTGGGACAATCCAGGATCATTAGATCAAGCCTAAATCATAGGTTGGGAAGGATTAAATCTCAACCACCAGATCTGAAGCATGAGTTTTGGATGGTTTCTCAGCTGTTAGATCAAGATTTGATCTAGATTTAATTATTAGTCGTCAATCTGGAATGGAAAAATTTGAACTGTCATATCAGAAGGTAGTCAACTTTGGCGTTGACCACTCCGGCGAAAAGGAGCCAAGAAGATGTAAGTTGACTCAAAGCGTCGAAGTGCGAATTCACGAACTAACGCTGGTCATTGATCTAAGATCCTCCATCATGAACCATGACCGTTAAATCAAACACTTGGAATGGTTAATCCCATGGTTCTATCCCATGGAATTGTGAAGGTTATCAAACAGAAAGTGCTAATAAGCACTTCAGCTAAATTTTCTCCAGAAGAGTCGAATGATTGCAAAGGCCCGAAGTCCCAAAGGTCGAAATAAATATAGACCATTGATCTAAGAGCTGATCACATTCGTTGGATAAAGGATTCATATGAACCTATAACTAGGAGGAGGACATGTGGCACATCATGAGATCCACGTCAGCAAGGACATATGGCACAATCATATGGTGACATGTATCTAGGTCCAGTTGGCACTTTAGGTTACATAAGTAATTAATCTAGGTGACATGTGGTAGCCACTCGGCCAGTACCAAGTCAACAGTGATGTCAGCAAGTTACGTCACTCCGAGAGTTTTTCCTTCGGGGGAAACTAGCGTCTACCACCAACAACTACCCGAAGTGTCAAAGTCTTGAAGTCAATGCTAACCATTGGTCTAAGATCCTTTGTATTCTCGCATGACCGTTAGATCAAAACGTAGTGGAAACATGACGTAATCAAACATGGATTCCAATACAGATAAACTAGGGGGAAATGTATTTGTTTTAATTGAATTATATCCCTAGTTTCCTCTTCCAACTCATGGAAGATATGTAAATCTTTGAATTTCTCCTTGTCTTAAAGGAATATACAAATTTTTTCATCAGTATCAAAAACTTTTCAAGAGTCAATGATATCAAGTATTGTAGGCCTATGTAAGATTTGGACTTTTATATCCTCAACAAACCTTACGAAATCTGAAGTAAAACATGAACCAGCTAAGGCCAAAGTATCAACTACATGGTTTGTGGCCCTAGGTATAGCTTGAATGTTGAAAGACAAGAACTTTTCAATAAGTTCCTTAGCCTTTCGGTAGTACTATTTGAGGAAAGGGTTATCGACCACATATTTATCTCTTATCTGTTCACAACTATCTCTTAATCTATGCTTACCAACAAATGATGAACTCCTAATACTAAGGCCTTTTCAAGGCCCTAAACTAACGCTTCATATTCTTCCACGTTATATGTGTTGTGGAATTCTAATCGAAAAGAGAAAGGGGTTTCCTTTCCATTGGGATCAAACATAAAGACCCCAACATCGAATATGTGCTTGGATTTGGCACCATCAAAATCCATGCTCCACATCACTTATTCTAGCTCATAAGGAGGGACACAAGGATCTTCTTTGGATAAAACAATATAATTTTCCATCCTCGTGTCTTGAAAAGACACGTGTTTCATGTTGTAGGAAGTAGGAACAACCTATTCCTGATACTTTGGCTCTCTCCTAATGACAACTTCTACACCCTTGAGAGGAAAGGTAAAGTGAGTTTCTTCCATGAAGTAGCAACCCCATTTGACCTTCGAGGACCACTCTCTTCCTAAAATAATACCATATGCTTCAGTTATATGTACTAAAGTTACATTTAAGAGCATGCTCACATTAGGAGCTCGGTTGAAAGAAGTGGATAAGTCCTTGATGTAACCAATTGTTTCTATAGTCCTTGAATCCAAAGCCAGTATATCTTTACAAGGACCTATGCACTCAAGGCCCAATCTCCTCATAACTCGAAGATGCATGACATTGTTCCTTTCTTTCATGTTAATGATGCAGTTATGGAACATGGAATCAAAAATATTTACCAAGACATAGAAAGAAGGAACTCTTGGATCTAAACCAATGGTATCATATGCCTCCTTTGGTTGAGAAGAGGCCTATTTGGAAAGAGTATATCTCATTTATGTTCATGAAGTAGGAGGGGTATGTAGAAAACATGAAAGGTTTTCAAACTAAGGAGGTGTCCTAAGAGCATCTAATAATGCCATATGGGTTGGGACCTTCTCTAGATATTCAACTACATTGTAGGGTCCTAGTATGGGGAAGTGTAGTGGTGGATCATTTGGTAAAATCTTGTTTGGAGTCCATGAAACTTTGTTCTTCAGAGGAGAAGGTGATCTACCACTCATGATAACCCTTATTTTTTCATTGTCTTTAGGATTAGTTATGGGCCCTTGCACTCCTTCTGGATTTGGTTTAGAGGCCTGATTCTTAGTTTCTACAAAAAATCTTCCAAAGGGAGGTGATTTATCATCATAAGGAACAAAATCTTCCATGTTGACATGATCATTATAAAAACGGTAAGATTTTTGTTTATTGGAGGTAAAGGTGCCTTTCCGAACATGGAAAATTCCAAGTGACATGTATATGAGTAACAATACTTTGGATCATGGAAGTCCTGGAAAAAGTGACACCAATCCACCTCAACAACATTCTACCTAGGAGGGGGAGTAGGAGGAAGAGGAGGCCTTGACCTTGAAGAGGCAGTAAACTACAAGTTGTTTACATTTTTATTAAGGGAAACGAATTTATTATTCATGTTCATTAATAATTTCAATGTTTCAGAACTTTCCCTTTATTTTATCCTTGAATTTTGGGCAGGTAGGGATTCATATCGAGGACCCTCGTTTCAAGGTACTTCATTCATAGGCCTCCTATTAATACAAGGTTGTGTTACAGGTGATGGAATCATACCAGATTCTTCCATGTTTCTCTTAATTTCTAGGGCACTAGCCTTTGCCACATCTAAAGTTTGTATCGATTTGTATTTCAATATGTACTTTACATTTGGATTCATAGTAGTCATGTAGTGTTAGACATATTGTCATTGATGTGTTGTCATTGATTTCAACAGTCGAAGTCATTTTTATGTGATGATGAGTTTTTATGATGATTTGGCATTGATGTCAAAGAGGGCCAAAATGATCAATGTTGATTATGGAATTGATGTCAAGAACATCAATATGGTATTATCATTATATGTCTTTGAGATCCTAAAACTAAAAGAGAAATAACATGGTAAGTTCCGCATAATACATAGCGTGAGGTGTAGAGGAGTCTACCTAAATATCAGGAGAGGCAGCGTATTAGATTGCACAATATCAGAGCATGCAGAGATCCTTGTACATAATGAGTAATGAAGTAATGAAGCACAAGAAATTTAAAGTTCATGAGGGTTAGCAACTGAAGATCAATGCATAAAAGAATGCATAAATAGTTATTAAAATCGTAGAAGAAATAGTGATGAACATATCAAAAGAAAGAACATTAATCGAAGCCCAGAAGAGATGACGCACATGAGTCATTCATTCTTATTTTGGGGCAATCCAGGATCATTAGATTGAGGTGAAATCATAGGATGGGAAGGATTAAATCTCAACCACCAGATATGAAGCATGAGCTTTGGATGGTTTCTCAGCTGTTAGATTAAGATTTGATCTAGAGTTAATTATTATTCATCAATCTGGAATGGAAATTTGAACCGTCAGATCAGAAGGTAGTCAACTTCGGCGTTGACCACTCCGGCAAAAAGGAGCCAAGAACATGTAAGTTTACCCGAAGCGTCGAAGTGTGAAGTTGTGAACTAACGTTGGTCATTGATCTAAGATCCTCCAGCATGAACCATGACCATTAGATCAAACACTTGGAATGGTTAATCCCACGGTCCTATCCCATGGGCTTGTGAAGGTTATCAAACAAAAAGTGCTAATAAGCACTTCAGTTAAATTTTCTCCAGAAGAGTTGAATGATTACAAAGGCCCAAAGTCCCAAAGATCGAAATAAATATATACCATTGATCTAAGAGCTTATCACATTTGTTGGATCAAGGATTCATATGAACCTATACCTAGAAGGGGGACATGTGGCACATCAGGAGATCCACGTCAGCAAGACCAAGTTAGCAAGGACATGTGGCACAATCATATGGTTGTTGGAAGGTTTACAATTGGGAGTAAGCTTTTCATTGATGGCAAGAACAGTGATGGCAAAGATCAGCATGATCAGCAGCGCAGTGATAATGGAAGAAGAGGAGAAACAATGAACGTTGGATCTTATTCAGAATCCCTGATGACCATGAAATCTATTTGTGGACAAGAAGAACATGCAGAAGAGGAGGCCAGATCTTAGGCGTAAGATCTGAGCGTAAGATCCGACCATCGTTGGAGCAGGGAGAACCTGCATGTTCATTTAAGAGAACGAAGTGGAAAAATCATGAAGTGGAGAAGTGGCGAAATCGCGAACTCACGAAGTGGCGAAATCGTGAAGTGGAAAAATCACGAAGTGGCAAAATCGCGAAGTGGAGAAATCATGAAGCGGCGAAGTCGTGAAATTGCGAAGTGGTGAAATCAAAGATATGGACCGTCAATACACCAAGATTCTGGACCATTGATCTAAGCTCCATCTCGGAGCTTCACCTATCACGACTTGGAGTGACGAGAACCTCCATCATAGGAATCACGAGATGTGAATTCACGATAAGATCTGGACCATCAATTCACCAAGAACGTGAATCATCGATCTAAGCTCCATCTCGAAGCTTCGCCTATTTCTACTTGGAGTGACAAGAACCTCCATCACAAGAATCATGAGATGTGAATTCATGATAAGATCTGGACAATCAATTCACCAAGAATGTGGACCGTCGATCTGAGCTCCATCTCGTAGCTTCACCTATCGCGACTTGGAGTGACGAGAACCTCCATCACTGGAACAGCAAGATGCGAGATCGTGAAAAGATCTGGACCGTTGATTCATCGAGATCGTGGATCGTCGATCAGGTTCGATGAAGATCATGAGTTTGCAGCACCTTTTAGCACAGCCTGTGGTCACCGTGTGTGGTCACATGGAGGAAGGACCTAGTGTAGATCAGCTCCGCCTCAAAATTTCAGGAATCGCATCTGGGAGTGTCGAGACACTGGATCATATGAATGCTGAAATACCGAAAAGGTGAATTGTCGGTGTAACCGGTGGTCACCGCCTGTGGTCACGTAGAGGAGGGAGCTAGAGCAGCCAATCTCCTTTTTAGAGCTCGTGACATGGAGACTCAAGATGTCTCATCGCAGAATCTTCGAATTGTAAAAGTGCGAAATGGGTAAATAACGACAATACCCTTCACAATTAATCCAACGATGGAGGTGAACATGAGCATGATCGGAGGGCTAATGTTGATCCTCACAGAGTAACTTCTAGAAACCATTGATGGTTTCTACCAGAGGATGAAAAGATACTTCTGTGTGATTTCCAGAGGAGTTGAAGAGTTACAAGGAATCTACCAGTGGAATGAAGATGATTCGTGGAGGAAATTGATAGCTGGATGAGGGTTGGAGCTCGTAACTGAAACAAAAAGGATAAGCTCGACTATGCCAGAGAAGATGAAGAGTCTCAACTGCTAGAGAGGTTGAGGAATCTCAGCATAACACCCAGTGATGTTGAATGCGTGGCAAAACCACCAGAGAAGCTGAAGAGTTACCATGATGATCAGATAGAACACTTGAGTTGTGGAGGAGATTGGCGCGGTGTGAGCATGTAGAGGCATGACGAATATTACATGCACAAAGAGCACAGAGACTATAAAAAGGTGGAACAAAGAAGAGATAGGTGTTGTCACTGTGCAGGAGGATTCAGGAGTGTGCAAGGAGGCATAGCGTAGGAGAATAAATGCACAGTAGAGGAATGTTGCATTGAAGGGATATGGTGCAGAGAGCATAAAAGGAAGAAGAACAGAAAGTGCAAGGGTTGTGAAGAAGACACTGATGCAGACAGGGCAGAGCAGTGTAATAGAATAGCGACAAGGTTGGTAAGCCATTGAATAACTTTATATCATTGTAATAAGTTTTAATAACAAGGAATTTATATTCTAGGGTGGTAGGGAGGTGCTAGGGAGGACTGTTGTCCTCAGAGG